>MLYV02000694.1:0-77370 GCA_001913855.2 Hermanssonia centrifuga | reverse complement strand
CGACTCGGAGGCACCCCAAGTAGCATAGTACACTGGCACCAGTATATTGTAGTCAGCATGGTGATGGAACAAGTGTACAAATAGGTGCATACCTTAGTAACTTGAGCATAGGATGCAATCAGAGCTGCATATCCGTGGGAGCTGGAGCCGCGTCACTCGGTGTGCTGGGCCCGAAGGTGGGTGGTAAGAGGGAAAGGAGAACTTAGAGGTAAGTAAGGATGGCCGTTGTTATATATACTGGGGGCGGATTTTTAGTAGCGGAGTGTAAATATAATATGGGAGCTACTTACGTCATTGACGTCTGTCGATGTAGCATAACATCGCGTCCCAATCTGCAAGACGGAGTCTACGATGGCCCGGCGCCTAATCGACGCGTCGCCCGACGCGTGACAGTGCAAGTAATGTCACACGCATTGCTTGCAAGACGGTGGGACAGCTTCTATACATCTTATATGTCTATCAGCTGAGTTGTGAGTGACTTATCACTATATGTAATGTACCACCTGTCCGTCAAACAATTGCATTTCGAGGCATCCCATCATCAAAAAGGTGCGTTATACATTGTCACGCAAATGCTCACCGGCCCGTCGGCCTCTTCCAAACCGATACCTGTCTTGTAAGCGTTTGTTTTTTTTGCTGATGATCTACAACCAAAAGATACTAAACAACATAAGTGATACAGAAATTTATGTACAGGAGACACGACCATTAATGCAATCCTCTACTATTTCGCATTGAGTACAGAACATTTTTTCGATCTGGTTCATAGGATAATGAGACGAGTCATATCTACACGACTGTGAGCCCTCGCTTGTATCATGACAAGGGAACTCGACAATATCAAGTACCATGTCCGACTCGTTTCGATGAAGGTAGAATGTGAGCGGGGTAGGTAAATCGGCTTGATGAGGATAGGAACCGTAGGATGGGGGGTTAGGTGAGTCGGCTTGATGAGGATAGGAATCGTAGGGTGGGGGGTTAGATAAGTCGGCTTGATGAGGATAGGAATCATAGGATGGGGGGGTGAGTGAGTCAATTTGATGAGGATGGGAATCATAGGATGAGGGGGTACTATGTAAGTCGGCTCCACGAGGGTAGGAATCATAGGATGGGAGGGTAGATAAGTCGGCTCGATGAGGAGAGGATGGGGCAGCGGCCGAATCCTGTGAGTCCTGTGGGTCCTCTGAGTCCGATGACTCGAATGACTCAGGGCAGGAAGAGAATGGCGAAGTTGGGATAGGCGAGGTTTGGCGAGGTTTCCTGCGATACTGTCTCGCGCCTGCACTCTTGGGCGGGATACCGTGCCGCTCAGCCTTATGCCGTGACATCTGCCCCTTGTTAACGCAGTGGAATTCACAGGGCTCATCTTGATTAGGTCCCTTAAATGGAACGCCGCATGTCGTAGTATTCGGCCCCTCACTATATCAAGAATATCGAGTCAAGCCACAGAAATAATGGGTAAGGTTGGATCACATACTGGGTTTTTAAGTGAGTTACGAGATTGCTATGTTGAACGGTGCTGAGACCGCAGTCGATTGATGGGCAGCAGTGCCTGCGCAAAGCCCCTCATCAGTAACACAGTCCTATATTCGAACAAGAGGACATACTCTTTCTTGTTATTGTGTGACGCTTGGTGCCGCTTCATGTCCCACTCCCGGCCATATATTTCCTTTGAACAACTTTCACACGGCCACTTCTTCGACAGTAATCGAAATTAGTTCAATGTACGGTCACAATGATGTTTAGGTACCTTTACGGCTTCTTTCATATAAAACTTATATCAGGAGTCAGCCTCGATGTTCAATACAGAAGACTGTATTCAAAAACGTACGGGAGACCGTGACTGCGCTTTCCTTCTCTTGGTTCTGACACCATCTTCACGATCCGAACCTTTGTACGGGGCCTTCTTCCTTAAACGGGTTGGCCGCAAATTTGTGTAAGCATCTGGTGCGGCCTGCATAGAGAGTTGGCGTGGCGCGGTCTCCTCTGTCGCTTGGTAGCCTGGGTACGGGGCTGTGAACACGCCATTTGGAGGCTCATCGATCGCGAGAGTCGGAGACACAAAAACGCTACGGCCACCACCCGCTGGGGCCGCACGACGCATTCCAAGCAAGATATATGCTGCAGAGGCCATGTCTAGGGCATGGAATGCAGACATTTTAGAGAGGGTGAAAACAGGTGAAGAGGGTTAAAAGATGTTCAAATGGTACTCGGCAGATTGTTGGACGCGGAGGGAAGAGGACAGGACGATTGATCTTTTATATCGCTTGAAGAGGCCACTCGTTGGATTTGTAGCTTAGGTGCTTCTTTGTGCCATTGTCTTCGCCAAACATCAGAGCGCAGTTCCAATGGAAACGTCCCGCCCCGAATATGCTTCGCCGGGGATTCCTCCGTTGACTTGTCAGGCGGAACAAATGATTCGGATTTGATACAGAATACGCGGGGCGCTGCTATTTGACGGTATGTCAAAGGTACGCAGGCTGGCGATTCTACATCGTCGGGGCCGTAGCCATAAATTCCAGCTAAATGTATTTGGCATTGATGTATTAACTGTCATGGCGAGGAGTTAGTTGAATGAATGGGTCAGCTGTTGATAACGGAGACGGACCGCATACGATAATCATGTTGCCTAACATCTTCACACGCTCTGTGCCACACAAGTTCGCTATTCTTGCGCCAAAAACAGAAATATCTGGCCGTCGAGGTACACCCCAATTTCAACATCATTGATGGTATGTACAAGTCTTTCGAATTTGTTCGGGGTGGCTTCCGAATTCGTCGTCTTTATGTGCTTCACACGACGCGCTTAGCGGGGTCGCCACGAGAGGGCTCGACAATCCTAGATAAATCTGGGCTGAAATAAGGGCACTGGTGTCTTGCGTACGATGATACCAAGCGCACCTTCGATGATCTACATGATGAGCGACGCTTCACGCGTTGGAGGAAAAGAGTCGCGTAAAGCACCTTCGATAGCATTACAAGCCTCCTGGGGAGCACTTCGATGAGTGGCACAGCCTCTGGACTGCGCTCGGCGCGCTCGTCTTGCAGCGCCCCTCTATGGAAATCCATTTTTTTCCATTCTACGGGAGAAGCCTGCCAGTCTCCGACTCGGAGCAATGAACAAAGGTCCACTGATGGTTAAAGCAGTGCAAAGTTAATGAAGTGCCTTATGCGCAGAGAAACGCCTCTTACTGAACAAAACCAGACCATCATCAAGTGACAAGGGTAGTTTCACCTCATATTAGAATACGGAACATGCAGTATTAGAGATACACTAAGTCGAGTGTCGAGGGTTTGAGGAGGAGGATTTATTTTCGGGTGACTTTGACTCTGATGCTGTGGCGAGCAAGGCGCTTATCAATATTTGAATATCGCCATATTTTAGACGAATCCTTTCTTATCTGAGAGATCATAATTGTTACAAGACTATCATTACATCCCAAGCTGTACTAATATTACAATTGCGAATTCAGGATATATAGGGGCAATAATTTCACGAATTGTATCATCCATAAGGATGTATACCTAGCAAGCGAGTAACGACAAATTAATCCGTTGAAACGGCTTCCGAAACTTGTGACTCAAATAGCCTCATCTCAAAGGCGCGTTTGAAGGGCTCATAAAGCTTCCCCGGAACGGCAAAGACCACTCTCTCGAAGACGTTGTGGAACCTGTTTCGTCCCTCATCATCTTCACATACCAAAAGTTCCGCCCATATGGCGGCGATGGTCTCTACCTTGTTTTCACTGGAGCCACATCCAAATGCTCCGAGGACAATGATCCGGTCTCCCCTCTCCTCGAATACACGGAGAGCACGAGCCATGCGCTCTTTCATCGCACCGCGGATGCCATCGGCGAAGAACTGTTGCTCGGCAGGAAGGATGACGTGCTTTGAGCGTACGGCGGCCGCATTGACTGGCACGGCAGAAAGCACGTTGATGTTGTAAGGTGGAATGAAGGCCCCGCCGACGGCGTCTTCTGCGGGAATTTCGTTGTCATCATCGACGTCGGCACGGAAGACGGAAACACCAGGAGAGTAGACGATGGAGTGGTCATGCAGTCCACTGCCGTCCTCGGCGCGATACTTCTTGTGCTCTTTGTAGAAGTCCTGCGCTGCGGGTGAGCTGAGACTGGCAACAAGAGAGCTAAGGCGTGCGATAGTCTCTTCTTGTTCGTTCCCTCCGTGAAGGTAACCTCCGCCTGGTTTCTTCGGTGAAGCGAAGGACATGACGCCAATCGATGAGTTTGACGAGCCAGAATTGGGATCCGACATCGTCGAGGATAGCCGACGTGCCGCCGTGAGGGTGGAGCAATGCATAAAATCGATCGCAGTAGCAGCGCGCGTAGCGTCGGACGTCTGTCTTGGTGGATTTGCCCAATTGGCGAGAGTAGGAGAATAATGAGGGTAGAAGGTGGTACCCTGCCTACAGAGTTGGACCTGTGCGAAGATATCATGCGCTATCTGCGTAGATGATAAAGCTTGTGGACCTTGGTTCGCTGATGAATCAACCAGTGGTCCTTGTGTATGAGGTTGAGCAAAGGAAGAAGCAACGGGAACACAGCGCTCTTCGACGTACTTGCCATCTCCGAGCACGATCCGCTGAGTCTCCTCTGCCATGCCTGCCCATCGCTCCCTTGTAGCCTTCCGTACAGCAAGCGAGAGTATCTTGAACCTCGGATTCGGAGGTTTCTGCTTGGAAATAGAGAGCGGTTTCTGTCGGCGATTCAGGTTCTTGATATGTTGCTTCTTCACCCGTTGGCGCTGTACATCTTGTGAGGCAGCACGCTTCACAATTTGTGAGGGTGTCTTGGTTCGACGTTGTCGGGACGGTCGAGCGGAATGTTTGCGTTGTTGCATTGTGGTCAGTTAGAGAGGTCGGATTAAGTTGGGGCCCGTGCGCAGGCAGCATTATATGACTAAGCCGACCAAACAACATGTTAGACTGGCTCTTTGCCGACATTGACACCAGCCGGCAGATTATTCCACAGCCACGTGGAGGAAGTTACCGACGACTTCCACGCCAACACTGTGCCAACTCGCCGAAGTACCTCCCAAATACAGGCAGAAGCCATCAAGAACTTTGCCATTTACTGGCCGAAATAATTGGGCGACTATGTATTGCTGTTTGCTCGAGCCGTTAAGCCACACAGAATAAAGTCATGGCCGTCGCCCTCAACCAGTTTATAGTCCCCCACCAGGTCCCCCCTGGTACACCCACACGCTTTAAGCTTCGACAAAGTCACTTTCACGCCTTTAAGCGAAGCTGTAAAGCTCGGGGATTATGGTGTCGAGGCTTACCAGTAGCTTCTCAAGCTCGCCCACCTTGGCAGACGACTTAGACGAAGAAGTCGTGCTGAACGACCTCACCAGTACGTAACCCTGTTATATGCCCCCCACCCCCGCACCCGAACTTGCAGTATGTGCTTATACCAACTGTATAGAAGACAAGCGGTCTTCGGCGCGGCCTTTCAACTGTGACGTCGCGGGTCGTCCGCAACATCTTCACACCGCACAAGCCCGGTCCTCCGGCAACTTAGAGAAGACACCATCCATCATATCCGCTTGCTTTGCCCTACATGCATCTTGTCTCGCCTACATATCAAACGTTCTGACATCGACGCTGCCCTTCCTCGCTTCGGCCGTCTACATGAATGTTTTCCTCGTTCGGCTGCCATCCTTGTACGAGTTGCATTTGGCGAAATCCCTCACTACAGTCAGACTCGCTCGTGGTTCCTCTTCAGGGGACTACGCTGCAGGCTCTGCTGCGGAAGCAGCTGTCGATGCAGAGTGGGTCGCCTTTCTGAAGTCCCTCGCGAAGGACTGGCGCCTCATGACTGGCGCTTCTAGTCTTTTATTTGGGTGCGTTATAAATCTTCTCGACGGCGACACAACGTGGACTCATCCCGTGCCATACAGCACAATAATTGCTGTTCTTCAAGTATCGAGTATCGCAGAAGAATCGGTGACCATGACTATCGGGCTCATTACGATCATTTCATCGTTCAACGCATGTTTTCTTTCTTGCGTCTACCAGTGCCATGTAAACAACATTCGGACCCGGGAAGCTGCCTTCTACTGGGAGGAGGTGAGCGCACCATGTACTATCCCATGTCATTTAGCTGACAGATTGACATCATTTGTTACGGTAACAGGGCGCAGTTAGACTTCAAGATTCGCGCTTCTTCAACGCAGCAATTCTTCTTTCTATACCTGCCGCGTGGCTGACGTGGTGAGCTCATACCTGCGTAACCCTTTATTTCGATCTCGGCCTAACTCAATTCTCCGTTCCGCCTAGGTCTTTTCTACTTTTTATCACCTTCATGTGCTCCTATATCTGGCGACCTGTTACGCACAACTCTGGCAACAACTCATCTGGGGTTGGCTCTGGGATAACGAGTCTACCTTTGCCTTCACGAGTTGTACTCATTGCTGTGCTTCTCCTGGCTATGATGCATTCTGCTGTCAACATTGTGTACTTCACGGGCCTAGGCTATAGACTCGGCAACGAGACTCAAACCGCAAAACCCGTCGATGCTCGCCCTACCGACGTTGGTCAGGATCTCTCTCTGGATGCATCTTCTGCTGCTGTTGAAACTCATCTTGTCGGCCATGTCGCCACTGACATGGCCGAGGACACAGATGCTGATGCTGTCCCTATGGTCAATCTTGCGTTGCAAGCTTCTGTCAGCGTTGACGAGTCCTGGATGAGCGACTCGGCTGACGCTGATGCAGCTGCTCTGGTATGTTAATTCTATGCAATTTCTCGTCACAGAAACTGACCTGTCTTCCAGGCTTCTGTGCGCCCCTAGGACACTAGCCATGCATGGCCCATCAGAGCCAAATCTTGGGCTCGTCATGCAGAACGGCATAGTGATCCTGAAGATACTGTTCGAAGATCTTGATGACCGCGCACGAATCAACATTTCCAACTAGACTGGACTGAACTGTCTGCTTACAAACCTCTAATGACTATGCTGTACTAACGCCACGTCCAACTTGCTCTCGTCTCATTACCACACTCCTGCATGCTGCTAGCCGTTCGTTGTTTTTGTGTATCCTTGGTTATCAAATGTAGTTGTAGGCCTATATAGTAGGGATGTTTGGAAGTATATACCCAATGACTTTTGCATACGGTGTGCTCACAAACTGTCGTCCTGAGATGACAAGTGCCAGTAACCGACTCATCAACAAGATAAGCAAACCACAACAATTAGCGCTCAAGCGCCCATTAAATAAGTGACTTCGGAGGTACCACGGCCTGCTTACGGCCCACATGCTGCCGGAAACTGGGAATTTATGCTGTATTACATAATATATATCGACACTTGCAGGCGTCCCTCGGCCCATCTGCACCGGCGACACGTTGAAGATGCGTTTGAGCATGGTTGCTTCTCCTGATCTTGCCATCCTTACACTGCGGGCAATCACCCATATCTCTGCAAGAAATATGGGAGAAATATTGTGTGAAATGAAAAGATACTGGATTGGTTCTGCTGCGGGAAATACTTGAGAGATATTTTGAATGTTTCTTTGTTCCCCATATCTCCGTGGCTTATCTTTTAAGATAAGCAATATTCAAAATATCTCTCAAGATATTTCTCGCATCAAAAACGTGTGGACCTTCTTTCATTTCCCACATTGTGTTCAAGATGTTTCTGCGGGATATATTGGGCGCTGCCCGCAGTGTTATACACTGCATCTGTCTCGGCTTGTCGTTGAGCATCGTGTAAATACAAGACTATATTCTAGCTTTTTACAATATCAGTGGTGAGTGGCATGTCAATGGGTTGTCTCGGACATCTCCATCCAAATTCTATGCTGATGGCAGAACATGCCATGGGATGAGCTGCACTTGACTTCCGAGGATGACCCATAGACGTTCGATTTGTGGCGCTCTTAGGTGTTAGACATTGTGTGGCTGTGCACGGGCTGTGCAACGAGCTGCTGCCTGCTGCTGCTGTCTTTTCCTAATCGCGTAGAAAGTCTTTAGAGACGAGCTCGTGCCAATATATGGTATGTGGACAATTGGCCGTGGCGGCTCACACAAGTGCTGATTATCACAGTATCAGAACCACAGCCACTCCTGGTTCCGAGTAGCAGTACGTAATCTATCCCTTTCTTACCAATCACCTCCCAGTAATTTGCGATGTGCACTCTTATAGGAAAATCTGCCATGATGGATACTGGCCCTACACCTTGAGGCTATGCAATGAACCCTGCATTTATAATATGCGCCCACTCCCAAGTGCCATCGAAGATACTACGATGCGAAATTTTTCACAAAGTCCCTGAAGTTGTGAGCGGCTTCTTCTGTCAATGAGGCGCTGTGCGCGCTACAGAATCACATCGGTGGAATCCGCCCGCGTAGGTTCTATCGTTGAGCGTTTGCGGGCGAAGATGTGTGTAATCAATACTTCATCTACGTGCGTTTTTGTAACTCTCGTTGGCAACAGAATGCGCAAATCGGCCAAACTCACATTTACGATGCAAAACCGTTCTACAACATTCAAGTTCGACCCAGCTTCGTCCGGTGAGGGATGTGGTGAGATCGGGAAGGAGCCAATAGACTGACATGATTTGAGGAGGCGACGGAGCCGTCTTGACCCCGTTGACTCCCCGTATCATATTAGGAGGGCGACCTGAAGTTCCTCAGCGGCTGCATGTACGTCTTACTTAACAGTCTTTCTTTTCTATTTCCCAGTTCTTTGACAGCAATTGTGACACGCGCCTCAGTGGCTGCACAGCATTCGGCGAACAAAGCATGAACGACTGATGTCCACAATCTAGGATTCAATGATTCGCATGTCACGCGGGTTCATTCTGCGGCGCAGGGTGCAGTGCTCCCGTCTAGTGCTAAGTAGCAGCAAGCTAATTGGCATCCGTCATGGGCCGAGATGAAAGCTGCAAGCTTACCTATACATCATGGTCACTGGCTGAACCGGTACAAATAGCCCCAAATTACCACCTCCTTAAGCAAGTTCTTAGATTCCTCCCTACCAGCATCTCTAGCATGGGCAGTATGTCATATTCGTCACAACTAGCCTTGTATGCTGATCGATTCCACCTAGAGCTTGCTTTAGCATCTTACTCGAGGTCTTCTATGACTTTTCCAGCAGTGACAACCCCTACTTCTCCTGTCATGAAATCATTCAACGGCCCTCCGAGGCTTCCCCCCTCACTGGCACCACGGGATGCCGCTACATATGATCCTTATACAGCGAACCCATCGTTTACGTTACGAATGTCCCTCGGCCGTCTCTACGTTAGTCTCTGCTTTTTGAAGCTTCCGCGTATGCAGACGCAGCGAGTAGCTCGCTTGGCTGCTGTCGTGCTCGCGGAAAAGTCTCCCTTCTCCGACTATGCCGCCGTCAGTACCGCATCGCTTGCCGCCATACACCTGGAATGGGGCGCGTTTAGCAGATCATTGACACAGCAATGGCGGATAATCTATGGCGTCTCCGGTCTTTTGTTGTCGTACGTTATATCTCTCCTGTGCATGCCGGTGCTGCGTAAGTTGACGAACGTATATTTTAGCGCTGTCATAATAATGCTCAAAGCCACACCAAGCGCTGTGGACGAAGATGTGACATTTCTGCTTGGAGTTCTTATAATCGTCTCTTCTTTGGTTGCCTTCATTGCCTCTTTTATCTACCTACTCCTATTCAGCGCCATGTGCTCAGGCTCCGTCGACGCAGCCTTCTGTTGGTGCGAGGTACGTCCATTGAAATCCTGAGCCGCTGATTTCCATCAATCAATTCTATCTGGTCCTCTGGAACGCAGCAAGATTGAAAGACTCAATACTCTTCAGTCCTACTATCCTGCTCGCGATGCCGGCTGTGTGGTTGACCTGGTGCGATCCCGTCCGAATACACATTTAGAAATGAGCTGATAAATGCTGAGTGCCTTGCAGGTCACTTGCTTTGTTCCTCACATTCGTGATCTGCCGCCTCTGGCACCTGTGTGCATCTTCCATCGGCTCATCTGCGACCTCAGATATTTTGAGCGGAACAATCTGCCTCGTCCCTGGTTCTCACATCCAGTCGTATAGGGCGTTGGTCACTATCATCTTACTGGGAATGGCCGTGCATTTTTCTATCACGGTTGCATGTTTCTCGGCCCTGTGCTGTGCAAAAGGTCCAGCAGACCCCGGTTATGACCCCATCAGTTACGAAACGCCTCTTCCGTCCTTTTTTTGCTCTCTCGGGGTCGCAGAGCATATCAAGAAAGCTATGGAAGAAGGAAAGCGCACAAAAGCGATGGATCATCATAATGCCGTATTCAATGATAGTACTATTTCTGGACTGGTAGGGAATTTGGAGTGATTTGATCTGGCTACTCGGCGTCGAGTCCTGGCTCCGAGATCACGACATATGCCATCCCTTCCCCCTTTCTACATATCCAGTCTGCATCATTGCTCGTATATCTAATGTCGCCTCGTGTCTTTCTCCAGAAATATCCCCCTCCGATCCATGGCTTGGTTTGTAATCTACACTGTAGGATGCGAGTTGTGCCATGCCAACTTAGACGTTATCACTTAGTAGACAGGTACTAAAGGAAACAGCTTACCTTGCGCCCGAATCAACCGTATTCATGAATTGGCCAACTGGTAGAACTAGCTATAGTGAGTACCCTATCCTAAGTTCTAACATCCAGAGTACTGTCCAAAGCATCCAGTGGTGTAGCACTTATGTGATGTCGTTTGTATAAAATATCCGATGAGAAATACATTGTGACGAGACTATTGTAATAGCAATGGGAACAGGGGTATTATGGATATGCAGTTGGAAATGATAGATACAGTATTGCGATGTGGAATTCAAGCGATGATGATGATGATGGTGGTGGTGGTGATTGCGCTCCTGGGAGTCTTGGACCCGAGATAAGATATGGAAAGAGAGGAAAAGAAGATCAGGCTGCGTATTAGGCTTGTTCTACTACACTGTCAGCGCCCCAACGGAATTAGGTCCGTTCCGTCAGATCTGCGACGGCGCCACTGACGACGCCCTCCCTTCGCTACCGCCTACAGTCTAGTCTGCGCCTCGAGCAGCCCCGAGAGACAGGAAGTAAGAAATCGACGTGTATGCGTACGCAACCCCCATGAGGGAAGTGACACCGATAGTGATCTGACTGCCCATAGGTAGGGTGGACGTCGAGCTCGCGTCAGACGCAGCAGACTGCATGCTTGCAGCCGCGGATTCACTGGCTGCGCTTGATGCTAATTGCCCTAATGGATCGTGTCCATTAGTGGCGAGGGGTAGGCGCCAGACGTACGACACGAAGAACATGAGGAAGAGAATTATTGTCCTGTGAATCCGATGTGCATGAGAGGGCTTCATCGGAAAGAGGCAAGATGTGACTTACCAAGCTGTGAATACAGAGGGAGCAGCGAGTAGCATGGACGGTTTGAAGTAAATTGAGCTTTGCATAGCGGAAGCTCGCTGAGAGTGATGATCAATGTTAGAATGGCTGCGAATAATTCATTGGCGGTAGCCTCACTCACCTGAACCCATATAACACCAGCGTCGGGTTTTTTTGTCTCGGATAGGGACCTCCTGTATATGTAAGACACGATCACCCCAATCACAGCAGTGATAATGGTGATAACGCCGATCGTTGTAGTGGTCGATTCGTCTAAGAAACCGCCGACTTGGAACAAGCCTGGAATCGCACTTTAACTCAAGGTTAGCGAGCCGATCATACGAGGAGTTCGATTATAAACTTACGCGATCACTACTCCAGAGAAGAGGTACATCGTCTTCCACTCATAGGAAAGTGAAGACACGAAGTGCACCCATCGCTTCTCGAAGCTCGCAAGCCCTGCGTCATCTGGAACTCCGGAGCTGATGTCGCTCCCGGACTCGATGATGCTATCGACCTGAGCTTTATAAAGATGCGGCATGCATAGGAGGAATAGGGTGTAATACGGGAGCCAGATAATGAACTCGAGGACATATAGACATTTGCCAATGATAGTAGAGGTGGCCGTGTCTAGATCATTTGAACCCGAGTGATCTGCGAGTGATGGAGGACCGCGTTCGACGTCGCGATGCTCAGTCGACGGTATAGACACCGGGGACGGGTCAAGTACGGCTGAACTTTGCGCAGCACGCGACGCGGGATTGAGGCGCTCAATATAACATAGAGCTTCATGTTTTTCGGTAGCTACGCAGCAGTCAACTTATGAGAATGTTCCGCATCGCTAGCCAGTCCATCTCACTCACCTCTGTGGATAGGTCTCAACTCGATTGATTCGACCTCCTCAACTGGCAATCCTGGGTCCGCATGATTGGGAGGGCTCGAATCTGGAGCTTCAATACGAGCTAAAGAGATCCACGTCGAAGGAGCAGTTAGTGTAGGCTCGAACCAGTGATAACGATGAACAGTACCCTGAAGTTCAGCAGCCACTGTTGACATGAGAAATAGCTTAGTTTAGAACAAGGTGGAAAAGCGCCCGAGATGGGAGTATATAAGGCTTCAGAGTCAGCCGGCAAATTCCCGAGAGCTACAGTCTCTTGGAGGGCATCGAGGAGTGTCCATGTTCTCCGGCATAATTCGTCATGTCCCTTGACATACTTCGCGTACAGGATGATGTACCGACGTACTCTTTCTGAGGTCATTCAGCGATATATCAAGGGTAATGGGTGAGTACTCACCACGATGTATACGACAGACCTTAACAGTCACTGATTTCTGTGCAAAGGAGCTGCCGTCCTAGATCTGGTACATCAGACCTGCCAACTGCTATACTTCAATCACCAACGCCTATTGACAAGTCCAGATAAGGTCAATCGTATTCAAAACGCACGGAGCACTCACGATTGCCGTATAAACGGCGGCTTTGAGACTGATGCGCCAAGTTAGACTCGCACCTCCTCCAAACTGAACGCCATCCCCATCCATAGTGACCCAAGCACTACCTCCATGGAACTAACGTGGGGAAAGCCCGCTCAACCACTGGTCCACTCGCCAAGGATTTGGAGGCAAGTTTTAGATGTCCAAGGTGTATCGTGACGATGCGAGCCAAGGGATATGCTGAAACCTTGAAACCTACTGCCGGTTGGTGATTCTTGTTCAACACGATTTCGATCAATCTTTAGAGAAATCAGGACAATATTTACTAATATTTAGCGAGGCGATTCGATCTTGATCGCTGTGATCGCTATGATCGGCGGTGAGCAACTTGCTTCAAGCTGAAGGGCTCTGACCTGGAAGCGGTGAAGCGCGGCAAAGCGTACCCTGCGCTTTTATTCAGGTGCGTATGTTTTGGTTATGTTTGTTTCAAAAAGCGACGCCAACAGTTTTGATAGCCTTTTTCAACAATCTTGTCGCATCCAGTTCCGTGGCACTCAAGTCCAAGTTATAACAACGTAGTGTTGGTACCCACAACTTGAACACAACTTATAATAATATATGTATACTCTGTAAGTCGGTCAGTCAGGCTAGTATCTGTATTCTCCTCTGACCAGTGATCAAAGGTAGCCTTTAGGATCGCCCGTTCAACCACTGACGATTGATTCCTATTGCCAACGTATAGTACTACTCTCTACCGTCGTCATCTGCTCTCCATCTCAGCAGTTATTTCACATAGACGGTTTTGTGTGACCACTCTTCATTTCTGCAGAAGGCGTCTAATTGTAACCTTTTATGACACTGGCGTGATCTTTGTTGCGAAGCGAGCACTCCTTCCGAGTACACCACCATCTTCGCCCGAAGACTCTACAACGCAAATCATGCCTCTAGCTTTCTGTCTACTGCTCCGTAAATCTGAATATCCCTATGGAATCCGGCGAACAGCCTCTGCCTCATGTTACGGTACCGCAGTCACGCTAAAATGAGGTTGTGACTGTGACGCACCCAAACCCTTTAATTAACGTCCACCTTATTTCTCCTTCCCTCTTTCTGCTACTCGCCACTCTCATCTATTCTCTTCAGGCTCTCGTGAGACATACACTCACACGCCCTCCCCTCTTACCCGTAGTAGCAGTCCCTGCAGTCCGTCAAGCGTCCTCCGCTTCACCTACCCCAAGTTCGTGAAGTCGCCGCTCACATTGGTTGCAATGGCATATCACAACGCACAGTTGGCAGAGCCTGACTTTTCGAACGTAGCAGGTAAGTCGATTCCCCTCCATCCCATTGCAATCTCCTCTCATACTAGTGCATCCTTTCCATCAGTCTTGCACTCGTACTGGCAGCTCGCCGTTGACCCCTCTGATTCGCCAAACGTGGCGATCCCAGCGGGATTAACCCCTCGTGATCTCATTGGTTATGGAGAAGATGCAACCGAGAAGGGCGCAAATTATATGCTTAGTGCTCGCTTTGAGTTCATCGCCCGAGTCATGCAGAGCGTTTACCACGCTGCTCTTCTATGGACTCCAAGCTCTTATGTCAAGGATACAGAGGCGCTGTTTCAAACGGCCTATCTGGGAGAACCGAAGGTTTTCGCTGCCGTGCCTATGAGCCGATACAGAGACTTTGATCATACTTGGGCTTGCTTCCTCGGAAACGTCGCATCTCAGTGGGACTTTCTCCGTATAGCTTGTGCTGTACTTTTGTCGTAAGCCTTTGCATTCTTATGATCGCCCTCGCCATTGACGCAATATCAAATTAGTGCCATCGTCTTGCCTCTTACTCTCTCCCATGACAAATTCGCGTTAGGGTTTGGCATTCTAGCGTACACATGGGCACTTGTCGGCAGTGTTACGTCACATATCTATCAACGTCATTTTTACAACCTCAGGGACCATGACGCTGGAATGCGCTGGACCGAGGTGATTTCGAATTCCGATTTTCTCGGGATTTGTGTGTTAACGTCTCCTTATCATTTCCAGCATGCTGAAAAGGAACACTCTGCCACAGTCTTTAACATTCATGCGCTCCTTGCTCTTCCAAAAGCATCATTCATATGGTGGGTTCAATTTCATACACCAATGACTTCTCCCGCTGATTTAGTGGTGATTTTCCAGGAGCATCATCTGCTTGTCCATCTTCTTCACTTTGCGCCTGTGGTCCCTCACCATCGGAGGTACCCTAATGTGTCTCAATACCGAGCCATCTGCTCGGTCTCTGGCCGACGCCACCCAACTTCCCGAGTGTCGGACTGTCCCTTTCATAACCACAGCAGCCGTGGTCATTATCATTCTTCATGCTGCATTCGTTACGCGCAAATTCCTGGCTGTAGGAAAGATCACCTGCAACGAGGCATACAATTAGCATATGGACGAAGAGACATCACTGCCGACGGTGCTGTGCTGCTGGAGCCAGGGGTTTCCCACTTCCTAGCCATGGAATTCTCCCTCTCCCCATCCTCTATTCATCCCGACTATCCGCCCTGGTCCAGAATTCCGAATTATGACGTTCATGAACGAAATTCACGCTTATACAGACGTGCGCTCAAAGGATAAGTGCGCAGTAGAGCGCAGTACGCCTCGATGAAGAAGCGCTTATTGTGCATATGCCTTTGCGTCGGTTGGGAGCTACGATAAACACGACACTTTACGGACATATCTATGTATCCATACCGCCATACGTGTTCCACAAGATACCCCCACAAGATGGTCTGGTTCATATACTTACTCTTGTAAGAACATTATTTCTAACAAGAGCCATGTCTCCCCTTCCTTCGATCTTCTGAAGAGGATTTGGTTGCAAGTTCTCTTGTTTGTTCACACTAGACACTTGCACTTTCCGTTTGCTCCCCACATCCACCATATTCCATCAGATTCATACATGTCATTACTAGTACTGACCGACAAACTACACAAAAAATGCAATATGTATTTATAGATTTAATTCTCCTGCCTGAGAATGCGCCACAATAAAACAGACCGCAAGAGGAACCTAGTGTGCTACATAATTACAGGACTACGAAAATATCGCCACGGTCGTTACTCTACTACTAACTTGAACGTTACTGCTACTTGATATTGGACGTGAGGAACTTGAAACATTCCATTCATAAGAAAATTCGTCGCGTCGCGCTAGGCGAGCAGAAGGACCGTCACTGAACTACTCCAGGTCGACTTGTGGACGGCAAGGGAACTGAGATTGCCGATCGACGGCATGCGCCCAGAAAAGAATAGGGTATCTGAACATGATAAAGCTGCAAGGAAAGCTGCCGACAGGGGGAAGAGAATTCGACCGACGGCGTCGAAGGAAATGGGAGTGATACATTGAATGATTGACAGAGTGCTTGAGGGTATCGGGATGATATGATGATAGCCAGTTGATGATGCCAAGTTGCGATGAGATAGCGACGGATGCGAGAGTGATGCGATGAGGAGGGAGTGCAGATATACATATGAGATATGATAAGGATAATAGCAGAATGATGCAGGGAACAAGAGCCATGCGAGGATTTAAACTGTCATTGGACCACCCCGGCTATAGCCTGCCTTGAGATCCTCTGTGCGTAGCGGTGCCAGTCTGGGGCGGGGAGTTGACAGGGGAGACATGTTCAATAACTCCCGGGGTGGTTCCTCGGGTTGGTACGGTTGTGCGTCCACTAGAGATCCAAAGCGGACAATGTCGAGGGTTGCAAACGCAGTGAGGACGATAGATATAATGGATACGGCGATCGGGACAACCAGTGGCAGAGGAGGAGGGTCTTGATTCGGACCTGGAGTTTTGGCGTCCGAGGAGGGTTTGAGATCCAGAGTCAGGGACCATGCAAGGGAAGCGATCGAACACGCGAAGAAAATCAGTGTCCTGAGGTGTATGTCAAGATCATAGTCTATTATGATCAAATAAGGAGCGTACCATATGAAGAAGGCCCTAGGGCAAGCGCATAGGACGGGGAGCGCGAGGAGATACGGGCGGTTGAGTGAAGTATCCACCTCAGCCCGCACCTTCTCAATATTTAGATTACTGAGGACGTAAGCGTGGATGGTGTGATAGAAGGATAGCACCGTCCCGATGAGTCCGCAGACCGTTGTAAGTGCGCCAAATGTGAAGAGCATCGGGCTCCTTGCGCCAGCGTGGAACTGAAGGGTCGCTACGGTGATTACCACTCTATGAAAGTTGGTTAGATACTACTACAATGGGTATACTAGATGGATGACAAAACATACTCAACGATGCCCATGGAGATACCGCCGACTTTGGCCCATTCTTCTTTCATCTCGTCTACGAGTAAAAGCCACTTCTCCTGGAAGGGGTTGTCTGTCGAGCCAGCGATATCGGAAGATGATGAACTTGCCCTCCGCATGCAGAGGGGGGGCCTGACAGTACGGGAAATTCGCTCGTGGTAGGATTGGGCACAGTGCAGGAGGAAGACACGGTGGAAGAAGATACATGCAATTCGCACGACGAGCAAGCGTATACGGCCACTTATCGGTCGGCAGATATGCAACGAAGTCTCGTCGGGAGAACCCGCAGAGCGCTCGATGTCCCTGTCGGCAGACGGAGGGGCGGTTCTGACGATGCGCTCAGCCACAACCGGGTGACTGATGCATATACTATGCGGAGGTACAGCGACTTGGTCACCCACTGCGAAAGATAGGGATCAGTACTAGGTGCGTTACTAGAACTTAGGAATTTATTGACCTCTATCATTGTGGCTTTGCACAGCATAGGCCGACGGGTGGCTTGTGAATGACGTTCCCCGAGAAACTTTACACGACGACGATTGAACTGGAAAGTAGATGAGTGTATATTCAGATTGCAGTAGTGAGTTGAATGAGTTGCTTACCGAGCGTCATAACCGTGGCAGCCTCAGGCAGGAAAATTGGATAATTAGTGGATTTGCAAGATACGACATTGAGGGAGGGAGGGAGTGCTAGCTATATACTATCCTGAGATATCTTCAAACGGCACGATCAAATCATGAACGTGGTCAGAGCGTGCATGTCTGGGGGAGGAATCAACTTCAAGGCCCTGCCTCGGTAGACTCAGCGCCCCTACGCTTTCCCAGCACGCAATACTGTGGCGTACAGTTCGGAAGTCAGTTCAGACCTCCGCACACTGCTCTGAGCTGAAGAGCTCCAGACAGCCACTGCCTCAACGTTCGAATCAACTTCAAATATAAATAAGCGCTTGGACCAAATGAGCATGGAAGTTAGCGCTCGGAACTGTTGAATATACTTCTGGTGCATAAAACAACTGCAAGATATTCGTAGGAAGGGCTGATGTGAAACAATCTCCGCGTACCGCGAGGAAGGAATAAGGCTTGGGGGTAACATCCGATCTAGCTGCAGCTATGCAACTCCGTCTTAATTATAAGGTTCAGACGGTGGAGTCAGGACACTCCGAATCCCAGTCCGACTGACTCGGAGGCTGCATGCAATTCATACAGCCTGCTACAGTCGCATATTCTGCAGGTTATCAGCATATAGTAGTAAGCTCTCATCTTGTTTGGCTACCAGCGTGCGCAAATTTTTCCTGCCAACGGTTTCAACGGGATGGAAATCCGGACAGCAGCTGAAGAACATGCGACGAAGGCACAGTCGCTTTTATTAAGTCTGAAGTCATTACCTGGATAATGGCAACGAGTCAACAACGCCGATTCCAAGTATTTGGCCCCGGGCTCCGGATTCACCGCAGTCCTCGGAGTTTCCCGGATTCGACCCTTTCCTGATACCGACCGCGGAAAACGTGGATCTGTTGATCTACGCTGTGACAAAGTGCTGCGCTCACGATTATGTGTCACTGAGATTATCAGACGTGATTATAGCGAGTGTTCATGATGGCTCTCCGCATCGTTCAGGCTACGTGGTATGATTCCCCAGGTTTTCCAAATGCTCAACATTAGGTTCAATAGCCTAGTGAGTTCAGACCCTTCGAGAGATTGCTCGGAGCCCATACAGCGCCGATGGATACCAATATTCTTACCTAGCCATTCAGTATCATCTTCCCTCAGAGCAACGCCCCGCCTCTAACCCCGTGTGATTACACGTGTAAAGGGGGGCGCTGCTAGTCCTTGAGCTCCGGGTCGCGTCGGTTGCATTGGGCACCATGCTTCGGTAAAGCCGGACCTTGCTCTGCCTCCATGAGAAAAGCACGTCGGAACCGTGGTGGGCGATGATTCGTATGACTTATATTGCTTGTCGTGCCGCCATAGCCCTCAGCCCTCTAACAGAAAGTCGGCGGAGTGCGGTGCGGTGCATATATTGATGGTGGCTCAGCCGGATCTCTATGCATTGATGCAAAACGTCAGTGCCGTCCTCTTCTTGTCCGCAACGTTTCCTGCTGACTGGGGCATCCGTAAGGTGTTCGGTGTGTTGCGATCATAGAGGACACCGGCTCTGGCACGCTGAAATCACCATGTGTCTCGTCCATAACACAGTGAAATGAATCCATTGCTTCGGGGGGCCTCGTCTGTTGTACATTTGCATAGCCTGTCATGAGTCATTAATATAGGTATCTGAAACCTTTCTTCCGCTGCAGGGCATCCTCGAATGTCAGCCCTTCCAATCTTGCCGCCTCTTCGATGCGTTCGCGCTCAGCGCTTGTCATGTGACCAATTTCATCCTGCTGTAGCTTCTTGTTCTCTTCGATGATGAGGTACCGGATGACTGTATCATACCGTGTTTGCAAGCTGCGGAGAAGTAACGGCTTGACACTTACCTAGCGCAAGTACTGAGCTGAGCGCCAAGGAAGCGATGCCAATGAGCATCGAAGGATGATAGTTGGGGCCCCATTCGGCCTTCCACGCGTAGGAACCAATGCTGTATGAAAAGTACAAAAAAAAGATCAAACACGCGCCTGAGGCTGCGTCTTTGGGTTTGATACGTACAGATTGCCCAGGTTTCCGAAGCCATTGACAATCCCGATACTTGCGGATCGCTTAGACGGTGGCCGTGGGATCGCGTTCGACACCCACACAAGAGTCAATGCGAACCCTAGGATGTGGCGGTCAGGGTAAATGACACGATGGGACCTGAACACGAGGAAACCTCGACGTACCTGCGTATCCGCTAGCCATTAGGAACATCCCGACGTATCGTCCGCCAACCGACATGGTGGATAGTCCAATGATGTAACCTACCAAGACTCCCCACCAAGGTCCTGCGAGGTGGAAGAATCTCTCTCCCGACCTATCTAACATGCCAAGGCGAGGTCAGTCGTTAGCGAATGAGAAAACGACAGATCAAGCCACCCACCTGCATGCCAGGCATTTACACAACAAACAATGGTTGCAAAAATCCAAGGCGGTCTGGTGTGAACCGTCTTCAGAAAAGAAACAAGGTACAAGCAACTGCGACGAGCTTCCTTACGCTGCCAAAACGAGACTGATTGTTGTTGAGAAGCCCAAGGTTGCAGTCAGGCTGCGGAGTATACATCAGCCTTGGACCTTGTGCCAGAGAATTCAACTATGGGACTTACGTAGGGAAGAAGTTGACAAAACTGAGGCCGAGCAGCTGAGCGCATCCCATCACTGCAAAAACGTATACCTTGATATCTGTTAGAGCTAACTTCAGACCGGTAAATGGGCTTAGCATTCTTCTCAGTGGATAGGTTCGTGGGATTCAAGTTAAACCACCTACGAATCCCCTGCAGCATCTTCATCTGCTTCCCCAGCATCCTCAGCAAGCCGGACTTGTGCCAGACGGCGCTGGGCAGGAGTCAACCAGCGGGTGTTATGTGGCTGCATATCAAATTATGATGCGCTATGATACTACGGAAATGGCAAAAAACCTCACATAATCAGGCAAAGCCCATCTGGTAAAGAACACATTATTATTTGAATGCATATGAGTCCACCTCTGCACACTCACATTGCGAAGAAGCCGATGCAGACTGTGATAGCACCCTAGTCAACCGATTGAGTCTGTGCACGCATTGCAGGGACAAAAAAGCGCACCTCAATGTAGAATAACCTATGATATAGGAAGTTAGTAACCTGTATAGTACGCCGCATGCAAGGAGTCAAAATCCGTACATACCATCTCCATGCTCTGATGCCCATCTTTCCTTCCATGTTTGCCAAGATGCCGGCAGCCATAAGCTATTAACATGTCATTTATAGTATCTAGGGCCTGTTCATTTTTACTACTCACACTTCCGAATGCGTTTGAGATCAAGAGTCCGCCGTACAGAATCGCTGATCGGAAGGCCAATTCCTATGTGCGACTGATCAGATTGTCTATGTACCTATAGGTACCATATATGGCTAACCTTTCGTGTATACCATCGTGAGAGGAGGTAGATGGCTCCTGGATAAAATGCAGCCTACAGGCTGTTTTAAGCGACATTCAATCTCGAAGAGGAATGTTCAAACGGACCTCCGGAAGTCCAACACAGATTCTTGCACCAAGGATCCCAGCATAGTTGTGTGTGGCCTGTAACGAAAAAAAGAATCAGGGGGACTCAAAGAGTCGGACAGACATCAATCTCACCCCGGTCAGGGCGCTCGTCATGCCCCAGATAACAATGCAGGCAGGAATGTAGTAGGACGGTCTGATGAATGGAGGTTATGATGAGGCGGACGCCATTATTGCGGCTTTATCACGAACCGTGAGATACGATTCAAGATCATATTTGAAGGAATCTGAGCCGGTACGTAGGAGGCGTAGAGAGCGGCAAGGACGGTTTCATATTGTATATCTGACCAACATTTTCAGTGCACCATTGAAGACAAGAGACGATCATGAACAGGTACCCGTGAGATGAAGATCTTGTTCGAGGCCATTCAAGCGTGCAGCTGACACTGCGGTACGCTTCGAATCATCAGCTCTCTGTATATGCAATAACGCAATGAAAGCTTACATCGATATAGTTCAATATAAAAACAAGGACAATTGTTGGAAGAAGTCGTAGATCAAGCATCCTGACTAGTTTCTTCTCTGCCACAGATCTGCGCTCTGGCAAAAGCAACTCGCCGTCTGCATCGCCTATCTTCGTAGTGGAACTCTGCTCAACATGCTCGATGGAAGGTATGTTCTTATGGTCAAATTTTTCCTCGATTGAGGAGTCGCGTAAGGCCATTGCTTCGGTCCTGGCGGTGGGAAGAATGGGGGTCACTTCGCACAAAGACCGTTGGAACTCGCATTTGGGTTGGAACTTTATAGACTACCACCAGTATGAGACGCTAGTGACGATTGGAGTCGGAAACGATACGGGGTGGTGCACTCGTGACCATGGACTTCTCAGGTTGAAGTCAGGTTTGGAGCCTCAGATCAACCTTCTGATGATATGGCCCTGAGTCGTGGGTGGCCTAACGTACATGCATAGAGACCATTTTAACGAACGGGTACTGCCGAGGAATGTGGGCGAAAAATTGCAACAGCACCATATTTTACCGTCTGCTTGGGATGAGCGGGTGGTTGGTTTATCTGATGTGATTGAACGATATTTCATATTTTTAGTGACCTTTGCGAGGAGAATATAAGAGCTCACATTTCAAAGTAGATCTGAGGATCAGTATAGGACAACCACAGAGAGCAATGGTAGATCTGCTTCCGATATGCCACGATGCTAGTACTTAAAAGGAAGGTGATTCGCACGGTTGTCAGCCTTGGCGCTCCACGACCATGTTTGTTTTGAACCGTCCGTCTGCTGACCGTAACTCGTTCTCTACTTCGAAAGCTCTCTGCCAGAGCCTACACACATGATACAAGGCGGGCCGGACATCTTGAACACCTGGCAGAGTATTCTGGTCATGGCGTTGCAAGCAATATGGGGTATACTGTATGTACGCCTCTTCTCACTTGGAAATTAGTGTTGGTTTGTTTGTTTGGGGGTATAAGCTGAATGAAGTTAGCGAACGCTTCTCCGTGATCGTCTGCAGATCCATAGTGGTGGTGAGGCCTGAGCCGTATATGACAAGTGTGTCTGATTACGGCTCAGACGTCCACTGCCAAGGTCTCTGGATCGTGCGGATCACGCCTTGGAAATCAGTCTTTTGCTGAGCTGGGCTCTGCTGGACTTCATGACAACGTGACTATGGCTGTTTATGACCTCTTCTATCTGGATTATATTTCAGGCCCGGGTGGTCAGACTTAACATCTTGTATTCGGGTTGGTATCAGCAATTTTAACAATATAGGCACTTCCAAAGTCACGCTATTTCTCCGTGAGCATGTGTTCTACTGTCCGACTGACGTATTCAATTGTACCGTGACTGACCTGTAGCTCTATTAAAGGCGGAATATCGTCGCCGATCATACCCCACCAAGCATGAAGTCTCTTGCTAGGCTTATAGTGTACCTCCTGTCGGTGCCGTTGGTGACTGTCTGGCCGTACACCGTGCCTCCTGGGTCTCCTGGATTCTATCATGGAAACTCAACAGCCGCTGTGACGTTTGATGCACATTCGTTATTCCTGGGCGACAAGAGACTGTACGTATTCAGCGGTGAAGTGCATACATGGAGGATACCTAGCGGCCCTGCTCTATGGCGCGATGTCTTTGAAAAGATGAAGGTAGATGCCTTGCGTCTCTTTCCTTACTTATCACTCAGTACGGCGGGCTATAGGCGGCTGGATTCAACGCCGTCTCAGTCTATCATCATTGGGGTCTATCAGAGGGAAAGCCTGGTGCTCTTGATTTCGACTTTTATAGGTCGCACATAGACGTTTACGAAACAGCCAAAGAGGTTGGTTTACTGGTGATTGCTAGACCAGGGGTACGTATCCATATTCGTCCGGTAAGCTCAAGTGGACTGAAGTTTCAATAACAGCCATATATCAATGTACGTGTTATATTTTGTAGACGCGTGGCCAATACCAAACCTGGGGCGCTGTTATAGGCGGAAACAAGTGAGGTCATCCCTGTATCAGCTCCATAACAACTCTCAATATTTGAGTTCAGCTGGTGGTGGATTCCCTGGATGGCTCACAAATGTTCCAGCGACAGCGCGCACAAACCAAACTGGGTTCAAAGATGCCTGGACACCATACATCGAAGCTGTAGCGAGGTTTATTGAACCGTACCAGGCACGTCCACAGGGTCTTACTCCATAGGACGTCAGTGCTGACACGACCCGACTAGTATCCCAACGGCCCAGTCATTGCCGTGCAGTCCGAAAACGAATTCTTCCCGTCTACGCCTACTGACCCCGGTCGATCCGAAAGTATGGTACAGATTGAAGACACTCTACGCGCCAACGGCATTACCAAGGTTCCTTTGTACGTTCGTCCCCAGTTGTCCTCTCCGCGGTAAGCTAATCATCCGCGGAACTCAGGACACACAACGATGCTTCGCCTTCAGGCCGGTTTGCACATGGTCTAGGGGAAGTGGACTTGTACATGTGGGACAGTTACCCACAGGGATTCGATTGTGCAAATCCTTCTGCTTGGCCAGAAATCAACAGCGCGAGTTTGGACACGGCGCACCAGGCAAGGTTTCATGTGTGATTAGTCCTTTCCCGTCGACTGAAAGCTATTCATAGGCCATCATACCAGATGTCATGTGGGCGACGGGAGAATTCCAAGGAGGATCTTTTGATCCATGGGGAGGTGTGAGTGTTGTTCGCTATTGATTACGAGAAGTGATTCTGACGAATGGAGCAGTCCGGGTATGATAAGTGCTTTGTCTTGACCAATGAGCAATTCGCTAGTGTGAGCAATCATCTAAACCTCATTCTGCAAAAAATGAGTAACGATGTCATAACCATCGTAGATGCAATACAAGGTTTGGACATTTTCGAACCCTGGTATACTTCCTATCTTTACTCTTTGCTGCAGAACAATTATGCTGCTCAGACTACGTATCAGAATCTCTATATGACCTACGGCGGCACAAACTGGGGCAATCTTGCCGAGCCCACAGTTTATACTTCGTATGTTACCAGGCCATTCCCGCCGACCTTAATTTTTATATCCAACGCCTTTTTGTCAGCTACGACTATGGTGCCCCCATCCGTGAAGACCGCACCCTTTCGTCCAAGTACTCTGAAATCAAACTGCAAGCCACATTTTTGCATTCTTCTCCGGATTTCCTTGTTGCCTCCCGCGTTGGCAATGGAACAGTAGGCTCTGGTACGGCGTACTCGAGCAATCCTAGGATATACACAACCGCGTTAAGTGCACCATCTGGTGCACATTTCTATGTCATTCGACAGAGCAGCGTACAGTCAGTCCTATTTCCGTCTCTGCGCCTTCGCATCGCAAGTTGAACATCGCTTTCGTAGATTTGTCGATGCGACGAAATTCACTCTGAACGTGAATACTACCGAAGGTGTTGTCACAATACCACAATTTTTCAACGCTACCCTTGACGGAAGAGAAAGTCAAATACTCGTATCAGAGTATAGATACGGGTCTCATGTGCTGAAGTGGTCCGTTGCTGAGGTTCGGCTCTTCCTGTCCGGCCCCGAGTCCCATTCGCTAACCGCGCAATCTATCGTAGGTCTTTGCTTGGGCAACAATCGGAGATATCGACTATCTCGTTCTTTACGCCAATGTTGGACATGCTATCGAAGCAGTGGTCGCTGGCGTGACTGGAGCACCGAAAGTATCAGGGTCTTCTACGATCCAGGCTAGTGCAGGTCCAAACAACACACTTATTATCACCGGGACCCCCTCAGGCATCTCTACCATCAATGGCGGTAAGACGATCATAATCATTGTTGATAAACCCACCGCGCTTTCTTTTTGGAACGTACAACTTCCAAGTATGAATACGACTGTCTACGACAAAGCACCTGATGTTCCTTCCGTCTTCGTCTTCGGACCCTATCTCGTTCGCAACGCCACCCTCTCCGACTCTGACTCGGTTCTCGCTCTCCACGGTGACATCAACGCCACTACGACTATCGATGTTGTCACACCGCCGTCTGTGAAACGTTTGACCTGGAACGGAGCTCCACTCAATGTGCAGAAGTCCAACATCGGTACTCTGCGAGGTACTTTGCCCTTCTCGGTGCAGGCTCCTTCCTTGCCGAGCCTTAAGACTGCCAAGTGGGCATGCAGCGACTCGTTGCCAGAGATTCAAGCTGGGTTTGATGACAGCGAGTGGATCACTGCCAACAAAACCAGCACTGCGAGACCATATCAGCCGTTTGCAGGCAAGGTAAGTCGTAAAGTAGTTTCTCTCCCTACATATCGCCTAAATTTGAATTGCAGTATGTTCTTTATGCGGACGAATATGGCTTTCATCAAGGTATGTTGAACTATTATTCTTCAGTGTACATTGTCTGATCTCACGCAGGCAACACAATCGCGCGAGGTCATTTCACAGGAAACGCAACCGGAGTGCAACTCTCAGTCCAAGGGTAATATTCTACCTCTTTTCTCTATCAAATAGTCCTCACTTACATTGACTTTTTCTTTTGCAAGTGGCTTCAACTTCGGGTACAGTGCTTGGTTAAACTCAAAATTCCTTGGATCAAGCCAAGGCACCAATCAATACTCTGCTGACGGGGGTCAAGACCTCGCGAATGACACATGGACTTTCGACCCTGCCGATTTGAACGCCGGGGACAATGTTGTGACTGTCGTTGTGGATCCCACAGGTCAGTTATGATGCTGTCGGCTAGCCTGTCAGTACCTTGCCACTAACACCCGCCAACGTTACAGGTCTGGAAGAGGACTATAACGGAGATGACACGTTCAAGACTCCGCGTGGCGTCAGAGGTTATGAGATCCTGGGAGATAGCGATTTCACCGAGTGGAAAATACAAGGAAATCTGGGAGGCGAGAATTTCCCAGACAAAGTCCGAGGCCCTCTAAACGAAGGCGGTCTTTTCGTTGAGCGCGAAGGTGCGAAAGACCATCGTTTAATCGCGAAGCTACTTTATATGCTAAACTGACAATGGCAGGAGCGCATTTACCTGGATTCTCGACGACGACGTCCTCCTGGAATCAATCTTCGTCTTGCACTCCTTACATAGGGATATCCAGTGCTGGAATCCAGGCCTATCGCACCACGTTTAGTCTGAATTTACCTGACGGTATCGACTCTCCCGTGGCACTCCAGATTGAGCGCACCCCTACTAGCAGCTATCGCAGCGTCATTTATATTAATGGCTGGCAATTTGGGAGGTTTAATTCCCGAGATGGGCCGCAGGAGATATTCCCGGTGAGTCAATCAGGAATTCGCAGCGGGGTGTTGACTTGATGATTTGCAGCTTCCCGAGGGGATTTTGAACCATAAAGGAGAAAATGAACTCCTGTTCACCCTCTGGTCACTTGGTATGTGTATTGTCGTGTAAGGAAGAGTCTATCGCTCATGAATGCATGACGTTTTGCAGATGCCCAAGGAGCTAAGGTTGCAGACCTAGAACTGGTCACTACCGCCTTAATAAGCTCCAGCAAAGAATCGATCCAAGGGATTGTGACGTCCCCAGGATTTAGTGAGTTGCGGGGATAGTTGTTTGTCATCCTGATATGATTCATGATAGCTATACATTGTACACGGAGAACATATCGTTTCTCCATCTTGTAATTTACGCCTTTGATGCCCTCTCAGTCGACGCAAGGCCCTTCGCTCCGACTGCCGCAGCATCGTCGACGAATTCTATGCGCTTGAAGACGTGGCCCAACTCGGCTAGCCGGTCTAGGAGCATTTGCCTATACGACTCTACCCCTGCGAGCGAACCACCAAAGCAGATGACACCTTCATTTGCCTTCACCCCTTTCAGAGTATTCTCCTTCAACAATATGCATATCTGATCGACCAGTAATCCAGATGTGGTCTTGAGAACGTTGATAGCGAGTGGATCCTTATCCTCGAACGCTGAAGCGAATACCAGAGGTGCGAGCTGAGAGAGGCGCTTCTCGCGAGGGAAGTGCATGTATTCGGGGACATTGGGGTCGGTGATAGGGTTGGTGGAGGAGGGATCCGGGAGATGGATAGCAGTAAGCAATTCGTACACATCTGTTAGGCCAAACAACTCCAGAATGCGAGTTTGAAGTGTCTCTTTCCCTTTCAGAGGGACCTCCCAAGGACCTTCGACAGAAGCGATGTCAGATCGTATAAGGATCTGTCGGACGGCCTCTCGCCCAACATGATAGCCTCCTCCCTCATCGCCCAAGATCCAACCCCATCCTCCCACTCTACCCATCTCCTTCAGACCCCCACCTTCTACCTGGGTAAAGCTAACCACGATCCCTCCTGTGCCAGCGATGCATGTGACAGCGCACGAGACATCGTCGTGCATCTGAAGAGGGGCTGCGAGGAGGTGAGTGTCGTTGCACACGATCAGGTTGCGTCCTGCAGGGATGCCCAGAAGGGCGGATATCGCAGGGGTGATCTTGTCGATGGCTGCTTGACTGTCTACACCGGAGACACCTAGCCAGGCAGCGGCGAAGATAGGCTCGGATGGCGGTAGTGCAACGGGTGCGACCGACGCAGGGGATACGCAAGTTTTCAAAGCGTTGCTGGTGGCTACTTTTACTGCATCGACGAACGCGTCTATGCCAAGATACGCAAAGTTGGAAGGTCCGCCCAGTGCTCGTCCCTTTACTTCTCCTGAGGCGTCACAGATGACTGCCGACGTCTTGGAGCCTCCACAATCCACGCATAGGAAGAGAGACATAGCGACGGGGGAGATGATGGTTTGAAAGATAGAGCCTTGAGCTCAAAATCGGCAGACAATATGCATATCGCCTTGGACAGAGGCGAGAGAGCATATGGCCGCCCTGAGGTTATCGCGCATTCAGCTGATCAGATCATAACTTTGGCGTACATCCGGTGGGATAGTGTGCGTCGCGGGCAGTCCTCGGGTCGTCCACGACATTACACAGCAGCCAGCGACTCGTGGTTCATGTTGCGAGAGTGGTCAAGTATATCATACACACGACCTGTAAAGCCGAGTTCTACGGGCGCTCAAAATACCGAGCGGAACCGGTCGCCCTGCCCTAAACATACCTGCTATAATTTCCGAAAAGTGACAATTTTGTTTCCTCAGTGCGGCGACACGACCAAAATTTTCCCCATGTTGCTCATGACTGCTGCTCTGATCTTCGGAGTTCACGCGGTCGTTCGAGTGTCAGGTCGTGTCAAGAACGACGCGGACGTCTTAGTACCCTTTTGTCGTCTCTTCTCACTCAGATGAAGAGGAGACGGGTCGGTGGTCCCCTACATACTTCCTTTATCCTGTGGGTGCTTTGTATATATCTACTTGCTCCTCAATATATGATCATTCTATGATGCTGGTCATGCTTGCATATCCGTACCAGGCTCTTCCTTCATCTTCATCTATTCTCTACGAGCAACTAATTGTTTATATATCTGCAGGAACCACATTTGATAGTGGTCCATAGACTTCAGTCCGCTTGAAAATCGAGAGTAGCCATAAATTCTACCCTGCGGCACCCTCAGAAATTTGTTACGGGACCGTTCATTCCGTACAAAGGATCTTCCGTAAACCATCTCAATGCAGCAATTCGCGATTCAGTGCCCACCTCACCTCCATAACGCATATCCCACTTCTCCGCCTCCGCAGGATAAGAACCCACCATCTCAAAATCCTCTGAACCCTCCAACAGTCGATGCGCAACACCCGCGGGAACCAACATCGCATCCCCCGCTTGCACGTCTATCCCTGCTGCCTTGGGATTCTGCTCTCCACCAAACAGTAACCGCGCTTTCCCGGATGCAACGACGAGGAACTCGTGCGTCGTAGAATGGAAATGGGACTTTTCGTACATGGTGGATCGCCAGTCCGGGATGCATACGCCAACATTTTTCAAGTGCGATTCTATCTGCGAGGCTGATGTGACAGACTCAAATGCGTTGTGGTAGATGATGAGTGGTCTGTTATGGATAGTGGTGTTGGGGAAATGGCCATATCTTGGTATCTGGTGAGTGGATACACGCAAGGAAAGTAACGGTGTGAGCTCGGCCTTGTCGAACGCCATAACTGGGGGATAAAGCTACACGGGACGTTTTATTATACCGGGTCTGCGCACGTCATCTTTACAGCATGCCAGGTCGGCATCTACTCCTCATACACCATGATCTGAACAACAATATTGGAACGGACGAAACTAGGTCTTATGAGTGTAAACATTTCACATGTTCCATGAATGAGATAGCTTCCCTCGATAAAGGACACAAATCATCCGATGATGGAGGTCAGAAGACTGGAAAACGAATGTGCGGCGGTCCCTGGACCGCGCTCATGCATGGCATAATACAACGAGAGCATGTACTTATGAATAGATAGGAAGTGAATGAACGCGACTTTTGATTTGATCCCTTACTTCGGTCCTTGCATCACTGTGTCCAGAATAACCTGTGGCTTCCGCATTACCGTAACATCCCACTGCCCTGCAGTCTCACCCTCTCCCTTCGTCTTCCTACAACGCCTCAAACCCAGGCCTGCTGTACACAAAACCTTTCGCGTAGTCCCGTCGCCAGAGCCCTTAGACTTTGAAATGCTCTCGAAGGCGTCTTCCATGTTGGCAGCATCAAACGCGTCTCCGGGGTGAATGAGAATTGTTTCGAAATCGCACGAAATGATGTCTTCCCCAATGGATCGTCGCAGATTAATTGCCAACTCCACGATAGCACGGAAGTTGTCGCGCTTGCGAGCGATCAAACTATCTGCCTGCCCGGTAGAGGAGCCAGCGACGAGGAGCAAGTTCCGTACGTCCGTCACCAGCATCTTGGTGAGCTCGTCTGTAAGGTTTGGCATGCCCTGTTTGGCATACTTGTGAGTGAGAGCCCGCCAGCGTCCAAGAACGGCTTGGTCCTCTGTTGGATAGCAACATCAGACATTGAAAGCATTCACAGTATAATCAAAACGGAGGGCGTACCTGCGTTCATCAAGTACTTGTAAGTCTCGTCGAGAACTTGGTCATGCTCATGCATGAAACTATATGAAGACGAGATCCAAGAAGTAAACGCAACTGCCATGGCCTGCAGTGCGGCTTGGACTAGGATGGGATTACCGCGATACTGGGTTGACAATAAAGCAGGTATCGCCGAGCCGACCCAGCCCTCGATAGCACCAGCTGCATCTGTCACTGCCTTCCCAGTACCTCGCACCGCCTTGTCCACCTTGAATAGTTCCCTCGTCGCCTTCGCGGTCTGCGCAATCTCGTCGTTCAAACTCTGCAGCAACTGGGTGACTTCGTCCTCTCCGACATTGTCCCTTCCCAGCACCCGTTGAACCGCATCCAATTCGATCTTGTGGGTACCCAACAGACCTTCTATGTCGGCATGGTTCTGCTTAGCAGTGGATAATTCCGTCTCTAGCTTCCGGATGTGAATACCCAACAAGCTTTCCATGTCAGCTCGGTCCTGTTTGACAGTGGCTAGCTCCTCCTGCGTCTTCTGAATGTCCATCTCCCGCTTACTGATCTCCTCCTGGCCCTCTCGTCTGAGTTCCTGCTCATGCGATTTCCAGTTTTCTTCCGCCTCCGTTCGCACCTGCGAAAGGTCGCGGACTAACCTCTGCATCTCACCGTGTAGCTGAGCTGCCTCATGTCGAAGTTGGTCCCTCTCCGCCGCTGCCTTATCAGCCAGCTGTTTCCAGCGGTCTACTTCCTCCTTCCATGGTTCGACCTCGGCAGGAGAAGACGTCACAGCTGCTTCAGACTCGGGGTGAGTGGGTTCAATGGATTTACGGAGACTGGGGATGTAGTTCAGAATGCCCTGCACGAACGCCGATTGAAGAAACCCCCATGAGGCTGGCATGGTGGATAATTATCGGAGAGGTTGAGAGTGCAACGGTGGGGTGGTTGTAAGTTAGGAGAGGACGAACGCACCTGCGATGGATTTTGTTGTTTTGGCAAAGTTTCCTCGTTGTAGCCACCATGGGCCCTATCCTGTGCAACATGCGGCAAGATTCACTGCCTCAAGCGTGCTTCCTGCGGCGGAAGGGAGTATGTTCGGTACGAAAGGAAGACCTGCGACACGTGTAATTTACATGAATGTTGCTGGAAACACGCGTTGTCCTCGTGTTTCTATCATGTCCGCTCAGTTGCGATGCGCATTTGTCGCATCTGTGGCGTCAAATAGAGTTGGTCCCAGACAACTGAAATAAATAGACAACGCAAATGAGATACGCTTGAATAAGACGTGGTAAGTTGAAGGAGCCCACACCGATCATACCTGCGCCAACAACTCCATTTATGGCTACCATGAGTCGTTGGGCCCATCTATCAGGGCGCTTTAATACAATACGCCAGTCTAGGAGTTCCACCATGGTGGGGCATTGATATAGTGCGTGTCATTCGAGGAGCAGGGTGTGCGCGCAAAAATACAAATCAAGAGCTCCAAACTATACACCAGTAAATTCAAAAAGATATTCTGTCGTGATAGGCATCGTAAGTTTGGTCTAGCGAAAAGACTCGAAACGAACCTCGCGTAATCTCAAACGCAGCAAAGGTAGCACCTGCTGCGGGTATACTACGGAGGTGACATGAGTATTGTCCGCGGACCAAAAGGAAAGAAGATTCTTATTCTTACCTACGAATCACTAGCAGTCAGAGGTTTAGTAGGTGCAAACGCAGCGATTTATAGGAACGCTACTCACAAGAAGGTGTCAGCCCTCGGAACAGACCAGCGCTGGGTTTAGTAGTTAGACATTGAAGAATACAAGAATCGACATATCAAACACGTACAATCCGGATTCAGCAAGGATAGCCTTGAACTCATGCGCAATGTATTGTACTGGCGTCCCCGAAGGAGGCGTGGGTCGAAGTTGAATGCGGGATTTGATGACATCTATGCAAACGTTGAGACAAAGTAGTACATAAAAATATGCGTGCCTACCCAATGGGTAGCTTGAGAGCCAGTATGCTAACTATGATACAACGAGCGAATTAGCATGCAATATAAATCGAACTATGAACCCACGCACTCCACCAGTTGACCCACTCGCAAGGAGAGCCCATACAGGCAGCTGCTGCCCATATGTCTTGCCAAATTTACGCTTCGAGTATTCAAAAGCTGTGGAACGTCGGTCAGGATTTCGTGTTTTTGTCTTCCATAACTAAACGGAATATACCTGTGTAAAATCTACAGACATATTAGTCAAGGCGCACTTCTTAACGAGGCAAAACACACCCGGCGTAAGCTGGAATTTCTCTGGCCACAGTGACCTGGAAACCATGAGCCATGAGATGAATTCGCGACGTGGGAATAAGGAATATACTTACCCAATACCCTCGCATGACTCCTTTTCTAAAACCCCATTTAGCCCACATTTCCTTTGCAATGTCTCGAAGACGCTTATCGTCTTTAGCACCATACTGTCCTTGCATCCTTACTTTGAACATCTCCACTGCACGAGCAATATACTTCACCATCAATGCTAAACAAAGCCAGTAATAGGACACGGACCTGGACTGGCCAGGACAGCGTTCACGGCCCCAGCCAATGCCCCCGCAGCTGCAGTCTCCTTCAGAGATAGCTGAGGAAATGGAGAAATAATGCGTTTCGATGCGCCATACGCGGCGAATAGAAGAGAGTTCACGCCAGCGATTCCAATCAACGGACTCGCCATGCCTACGGTTCGTCGCTCAGTAATGCGTCCGACAGCTGAAAATCGGTGAATAAGCACCTTTGTACAAGGCAAGAAACCCTTCTTTCCGTAGCGTCTGTACAAGAATATCCATCGGTCCCTTCTGCATGCACGATCATTACGCTTAGGGATGGCACGCATATAGTCTCATTTGACACTCACAAACATGCCCTCTACAGTATGAGTTCGCGTTCAGCCATTAGAGGCGCGTGGGTAAGAAGAAGACATACTGGGAGCAATTTGCGCGCGTGTCTTAATGGTATCCAGAGGCTGTCCAACTAACGTGAATAACACGAGGCCTTGAGGACATTACTCTACACCTGCAAGTATGAATGTGGTACCTAGCACCTGAGCCGCACCGCCGACACTGCCAGCAAGCAGCTCGTTGACGGTTCGTAGGTCCATGATACGAAATTTTCAATAGGCTGGAGTTGTAAGAGTTCAGGGTATAATTGGAAGCAGGACTTGCTACCTGCACATCGTCGTTGACCTCAGAGTGAGCAGCCTATCTCGCGACCTTGACGCCTGATTGCGATTGTCCACATGGCATCCACGTGCACTTTCCGCGCTTGGCGTAATCGGGGCGATAGATCTTGCTCTCAATATTTCACACCCACCAGACTTTGCCACAGACGATACCCCTACACTTGGAACACAACTTATCTTTTACGGAAAATGTCTACTGAAAAACCATCCGGAACATTACCGTCCTCGAATTGGATGGCATTACAAAAGGTGCATAAATTTCTTTTTACACAGAATGCGATGTTCATTCTGCAGAATCACTCATTATCTGTGGCAGTAGAAGCTGAAACCAAAGAGGTCAACGCCGGATTCTGCATATGCTCGCAAGAAACGTAAAATTCAGCACGAAGCCTCGTCGTCCGATATTCCTTCGCAGCCCATCGCATCCACCTCTTTCCCGCGCGGACCTCAGCAATATGAAACCCAGACCTCCGTCCCTGCTCTACCGGCACAACCCCTGAAGAACGGCGACTCCTTGTCAAGCCTGCGAGCGATGGTAGCAGGACAGGTTGAATATAATGCTGCTCAGAAGCTGTGAGCCGCACAGTTTTTAATATCCCTGGGCCCGCGCTGATTCTGAAAATCCGCGATTTCGCTAGTCCAGGAAAATATCTCGCGTTAGATTGTGAGATGGTCGGGGTCGGCTTGGAAGGGGTCGAGTCGTCACTTGCCCGCATCAGTCTGGTGAACTATCATGGTGCGGTACAGATGGATGAGTTTGTTCGGCAGAGAGAACGAGTTGTGGATTATCGTACAGAATACAGTGGTATTCGGCCGAGCGACATGGAAACAGGTCCGGCTCCCCTCTCTCCCCTTCCCTGACTGTGCTCATAGACATTGATGATTTCCATTGAACAGCGAAGCCATTTGTAGAAGTTCAGAAGCAGGTTGCGGATTTGTTGAAAGATCGCATTCTAGTAGGACATGCAGTGCACAATGATTTGAAGGCATGATCAAATCTGTCAGGCATAAATCTGACCCGTACTGATCATTTTTTCTTAGGCACTATTGCTTTCTCATCCGCGCCCGCTCATCAGAGACACCCAACAATTAGCCGGAAAGCACAAGGTGACCAAAACACGAAGACCAGCTCTCAGGCACCTCGTACAACAGGAACTAGGTATTGCTATTCAAGGAGGAGAGCATTCGTCGGTATGCGCCTAAAGCAAATGATCCACAGTTTTCCAGCCACTGAAGGTATTAATTGTAGGTAATCGACGCAAGAGCGACAATGGCAGTATATCGACTCCACCGCAAAACGTGGGAGGCAAGCATGCCTTCGGCTTCCCATACCCACATTTCTATCTCAACTGCCAAACGAAAACTTACAGAAATAGAACCTGATGCTGCTGGATCCGATGAAGAGGTCGCGGACACCATAGATGATGCTCCAATTTCATCACCATCAAAGATCAAGAAAAAGCCCCAAGGACAAAAAAAGAGTCAGGAGTTCCCGGGTGGCGGTCGGAAAGGCGTTAGTTCAGGTCTATCTACTGTGGTCATGAGAAAGGAGACAAAGACAAAGACAAAGTGGTGGGCAGAGCTATGAGCAAGCCAACTCTGCATCTGTGCTGTTATTATCCGTTCGCGGCAGGTTGTCGAACGAGATGTATAGACGATATATGTGCGTACAAATTTCTACCCTGACCTTCTGGTCTAGCCAGAAGTTCACAAGCACTTAGGGTAGAATGAAAGTCTAAGGTTACAAATGATATACACTAGAACGTACAAGATTCCAAAATGAGATATTACAACAAGCGATGTGAAAGAACATAGAGAGGATACCGTTAGAATAAGTTAGTTTAGTCCAAGATGTCGATATCGGAATCAGAGGTTTCTCCCGCCCTCCGAGAACTTCTCAAAATCCATGGGAGAAAGAGAGTCCACCGAGGGCAGCACAGATCGCACGGAGTGTCTCCTCCCCGATCTTCCCTCGTAGACACTCCCGTCTCGGCTAGGGGCAACAGATGCCACGCTCGCTGCCCTACTCCTCGATTGCGAATACGCAGAAGGTGCAGTGAAACCACTGGAAGATCCGTAATGAGGCGGGCTGGTGGGTGGGGAGTACATCAAGGTCGAGACCGGGATTGGTCTCAGCGCAGGACTGTCCTTGCGCCTGACTAGTGCAGGTTGGGATTTTAATGGCGTTGTCGTCCCCTGAGAGATAGAACTACGACGGGAAGGAGAAAGGGAGTAAGAGGATGGACTGCCTGATGTTCCAGGTGGCGCTGCAGCAGTAAGGGTATGACGATATCGAGGATCGAAATACGAGGGTGACATGGTTTGACCTTCAGGTGTATGGACCACTTCGGTCGGAGGCGTCTGGATGGACACAGAACTACGCAAGTACGCACGATGTGAACCATGAGCATCAGTCGCTGTAGGATCTTCCGAAGTAGCGAAAGCAGCTGGCGGGGCGGCGGACATGGATGCTCTACGTCCCGACGATCGTACGGCAGACTCACTACCCTCCTCCCTCAACATCTCGACTGGGCGCGGTCGTGCGCCTTGAGGGCGTGCGGGACGCTCGGAAGCAGTAGAGCCCGCCCTGGATCGTGCAGAGGGCGACCATGTTGCACCCTCGGGTATTGGCTGCTGTGAAGTGAGGGATGGATAACGCGCAATATCAGATGTAGTGGATTGCGAGTTAGATCGGTGTAGGGGAGAGCGGAAAGTATTTGTGAGTGAATGCGGTGATAGTAAGCTGCTGGTGGGTGGGGAATGCGGGAGTTGGCCTACTGCACGTGGGGAACATGTCGAGGTTGAGCTCGATGTGGGCCGGAACGGAAGAGCATTGGGTGCGGAGATTGTGCTGGAGAGGGAGGGCCTCGGACGAGGAGTGCTGAATCTCCAATCTGCTTGTTGTGTGGATGCTTGAGATTGTGAGCGTGTGTGTGATTTAGATCTCTGAAGCTGAGTATGGGGTGGAGAGGCAGGCGGTGAAGGCAGTTGCAGGGAGCCGGACCTTGATGTAGAGTGTGAATTGACAGTTTGTTCCAAAACGGGCTCCATTGCAATGCCGGGTTTGTAGAAGCTCGAGTTGGAAAGTGTGGCGTCAGACGCGGGTAGTACTAATGGAATATTGGGTCTAGCGTAGAAAAGAGCACTCGATTGGTCTACCACTGACTCATCCGTCTCCCGAGACGAGGACGCTTTTGAGGAGAGACCTGGAGGGGTCACACTGCGCTTTGCAGATGGCGGTACCCTGGCTGATCCACGCTTGGGTGCAGTGCCACTTGGTCCGCCGACCACGGAAAGGGAGTCTGTCAGTTCTTGACCGCTCTCAATCAAGCCTTCTTTCAGATTGAGGTGGGACGTCGTGGCGTTGTTGGTCGGGAAAGAGTACACATCTACAACATCCATATCCCCTCCGATTGATTCCGCGCTTGTGTTATGAGAGCGCAGGTCGGACCATGTGAAGGTCGACATCTCTGGCAATAGGGGAAGAAGGGCATCTGGGCCGGCCCTCGTTTCTTGATGGTGGCGAAAGGAAGATTTCCGGGAGCCAAATCCCCACCCGGATTTGCTCCGCATTGAACTCTCAAGGTCCAACTGGCCCAAGCCGCGCAACTCCCGGGCCTTCCGTCTGCGGACCAGAGGGACGCTGATGAAGACCACCATTGCAATCAACGACATCCCGCCCAACACTCCCAGTATAACACCAAAATTGGGACCCTCATCGTCCACGGTGCTGCTAGGTGTTGGTGAGGGAGAAGACTTTTAATCAGGAAGAGGTGATTAGCGCACGGTGATACATATGTGGAAGAGGATTCCGACTCACAGTCGCGCAATTCTGACACACTGCAGGAATCATTTAATGTGGTCTTAAGTTAAGAGGAATTGAATGGAAGGTCGACGATTGGGTCGAATAGACAAGGATGGTACCATAAAATATAAGATCGTGCCTCTGCGCCCATGTAATATAAACGCAGGGGGCTGTGGAGACCCTCATCTCCAATAGTCCCCACCGATGCATGACGGAGGAAATTATCCATAGCAGGGAAGATTTGTCTTCGCGGAGATGACCTCGAAATTGTTCACCGCTGGAGAACCTGCGTTGGGAAATGAGAGGATTCGTTTCTCGATGTGACGAACATAACCGGCTCTAGTAGCTCGGAAACAGCGCTTTGTTGAGATGCGACGCCACAAAGCTTTGCTGAAGCTGTTTTAGGTTGGATTCCTGGTAACATGTGCTTGAGAAACGCAAAAGCGAGGTTGGCAGGGCCAAAGGACGTTGTTCGCTGCAACCAACAGTGGTCGGGGAATATGCCAAAATAGGCAACTCCGGGTCTACCGGGTCCGATTCCTGATCCGAGCCGGCGTCCTTTAAGTTCTTGCCTCTCCTCCAAGTCCACATTTTGTTCACAAAAATACCAGCCTCTACGGAAGTCGACAATTAATGAGGAAACCGTTTGGGCATTTCAAGAATGTTTCGGGTCTTGCATCAGAACACAAACAGAAGATTTCTCGTGTTGTATCACAAACTACATCTGGGTCTGTAGAACTTTGAGTTGCCGAACCTGTGACTCAGAGAAAGTCTTGGACATTAGTAGCGAAGACCAGGAAGCAATAGACAAGGTCCAGAAGACACGACGATCTGCGACATAACACATCCCCATGAACCCTAAGGCTTATCCTGGATTCATTGTGTCCTCGACCATTCTGATCGGCTGAGCAAGTGTCCTGTGACCCGTCGGGACTCCTGGCAAACCATGTCTGACTGCGCTGGTACGCGCCCGGCTGCACACGTTCGTCTTATCAGTGAATGGCGGATTATTTTTGCCAGCCTTGTAGCCAACTTGGGAACGGTGCGGTCGCGCAGATCGCAAGCTATCACACACTATACGCAGGGTGACAGAACTTATGCGGTATACATTGGTTTCATAGCGGGTACAATTTCCGGTAGCGGATAGCATACGTTGAAATTAGCACAGAACTCTAGGGCAACAACGTAGATCGTGAGGCAAAATTTGTAAAGGATGAAAAGGAAGACGTACGAGACAGAAACCCTCCGGACGGTGATGATAGGGTATCTCCTGAATTCGTATTCTTGACAGACTCACAGCTTCGTGATCGACGGCGGTGTAGGCGGAATGGTCGGATGGGGATACCGTGGAGGATACGGCAACGACATCCACGGTAGGCGTTCCTGCATTTCAGGCAACCAAGTTGGAGGAGGAGAAGACTCGCCAGAACGGCCCGTCACCTGAGCGTTATGGTCCATCATCACCGCGTGAACCTGGCACATCACGATACAAGGTTAGCCAACAATGCAATTCTGCGTTCGAGCATATAATCTTCAGGATCTTCGCCACATACCTGTATTCTTAGCCCGTGTACGATAGCACGTAAGCTCATGATCTCTTCATTCGTGCGCATAGCCTCTGCTGCCAATATCACATCCTGTCGACGGCCAAGCGAATCTAACGCAGACGAAACAGTGACGATAGATTCGCGTAAGCCGGACAATGAGCCTTCTATTGTTGTGCTTAGATTTAGCGGTGCGACAGGTGTTGTTTGAGGAGCGGGAGGAGGCTGTGGTACAGCGGAAGGTGATAACTGAGAATATGAGCCATAGAGCGGTATAGAGGGTCGATTGGCTGGGCCAGCTTGGTGGTGAGTTGGATTGTACTGAGACGTAGACGATGAAGAAGACAACAACCGATTACGATCTTCGGTTGCCCCATATCCGGAGGCTCGCCCGCTTTCGGCTGGTGGGAAATAGTTTGCCAATTCTAGAGGATCCGTCTGCATCATTAAAGGGGATAACGACGACGAAAGAGTGTTCGATTGCATCGACCCCGACAAAGTTTGGTTCTGAATGATGCTTCCTGACGGGGAACCTGCGGCTTCTGATGAACGTCTCGTGTGTCCGTCTGAAGAGTCCACCCTCAAAGATGCATCATAGCGATTCACGCCCTCTGGGCGATACCAAGGCCCCAGGGCCACTTTCATCACTGCCAACTCTCGCTTCAGCGACGTGACCATGCCATCCAACGCATCGACCTTCAAGCGTAACAGCATGTTCTCTTCGGATATCGAGGATACCTTCTGGTCATGTATCTCGAAGAAGCCCTTGATTGCTTCATACGCACAATGCGGTATGTGTGTAGATAGGAGATCCTGACGACGGCCTTTCCAAGGGCATCCATTCGATTGATGAATGCATGGGATTATGAAGGATGGGCAAGTAGACTCATGAGAAGCCATTTCAGCAGATACAACCGTGTCTTCGCAAGCATTGCAGACAGCATATTTTCCGCTGCAGGATTTCTCATGGAACTGCTGGCAGGTCAGCCATTTGAGATCACGCATGAATCGAAAAGCTGACCTCGAGCTCTCCCAAAATGATGTTCCCTTCACATCTGATGCATTTTTCCAAATGATGCAGGCCATGTCGGGCATTTTTCCGATGTACTAACCTGGAGCATTTCTCATCTAGACATGGGACCTCGACGAACAGACACACATGCTCGAGATGTGAGGCAAGGAGCTGTCGTTGGCAGGTGTGTTCGCATCCAGCATGCCGATTTGGACATTCGACCTCAAGCTCGTCAACAAGCTAACATATCATACAGTCACGCATATGTGATAGATTGTATGGATGGTGAAGACTCACGTTTCTAACGAGCGGGTCAGCCGGTGTTAGATCATTGAACGTCAACGGCGAGCGGTCTATCGGGCAGTGTTGCGACACGCCAAGCGCGGTTGTGATACACTCGCAACAGAATGTATGGGCGCAGGTGCGGGTCGTGAAAGCTTGAACGAACGGGGTTCTGGCATGGAGCTGGTATCAGTGTTCCGATTCCGGTTCGGAGGAAATGCTTAAGGGCATTCTACCTGCAGATGCAACATAGCTACAAGAATTGTTAGTACACTTCCATGACAAACCAACATCAACTAACCAAGTTGACGTTAGGCACAGTTGTATACGTATACCCCGCCATTCCAGGTTCCTCTCCGTGCGGCGTCGCGAGTTAAGACGGTATTCGGGAGTAAGCATGGGCGTCTCACATACGGCAGACATCACCGGCGCCGCTTAGACGCCCATACCCTGTTCAACTCAATCAGTTTGCAATCTCTTAGGTTCTCATCTCGTCATATCACGAGTCAAGTGCAATGTTGCAGCGCAACTGACAAATCCCATCCTTGATCGAAAACAGGAAAATAAAATGCTCGAGTGGTGAAGTACACAAAAAGCATGTTCTATCCATAACTGATACACGGCGAGGGAATGTAAGTGCAGCACTCTTTAATATATTCCGTACGGTCGGAGTCGAACTATCTATTTGTATTCCCCCCTTCTTCATCTTCGGATCCTCCCGACCATGCTTTCCAAGTCTTCCGTATAACAGACCCCACAAGAATAAATGGATCAGGTGTTTTCGCCTTCTCCCACAGTCGTTTCGCTAGCAGTAACTGATCGCCATTCTGTAGGCTGTTGTACGTGACGGACAGCAATTGTTTGGTCGGCAGAAGTGTTCTCTTCAGTGGATCAGTGATGACTGTCAGCGAGGGTGGAACCGGGGCCAGGAACGACTGTGATCTGACACAAACTGTCAATCCAAGACCTTGCGCTTGAAAAAGCTAGCACTTACGAGATATCAGGGAACGGCGGTCCTGGTGATGGTACGACGTTCCACTCAAAGTTTGTCGGATTTGGCGGGATAGGTGTGTGCTCGACTTGGGTAGGCATGGGGCCAACGACAGGACCACGATCCTCTGGCACGGGCTCTGCAATTGTGTCAGAATGGACATCTTGGCCCTGCCGTTGGTATGCCTCCCAGTCCGCATTCATCTTCTCTTTATGTTTTTGCCACTCCGCCTGCCGTGCCAAATCATACATCATAAGATCCATCTTCTCTTGCGCAGCCCAACGATTCTTGCTAAGCCAGACATACCAGCCGTCCTGCCAGTATCGCACCTGATGTTGCTTTCCCTTGCCGATGGATGACGGACTCCAAGCCGAGTCAAAGTCCATGTATGCGTCGTCAGAGTCATCCGTGCCACCAGCTGCCCGGGATGTATCAGGTATGGGGGCGGGCTGTCCTTCTGGTGGTAGCGGAAATTTGAATTCTACGTCATCGGAGATGGTTTGTGAGTTGGAGTGACTGGATGTACTGGGATCTCGGGCGTGTGCTCCTAGTATCTTCCGGACTTCGTGATCGAAAATCTTGCGTAGGCAGATTGAGCGGCACCAAGGTTCCGTCTGCTCGGTGCGACCACGAACGGTTTGGGAGCAATAAGTGAAGCAGCGCTCATCTACCCTAGCAGAGTATTTCCCTTCGACAGAATGATATAATTAGACGTGAAGCACACCACAGATATCGTAAGGCAGATCAGACTCACCCTTTGGTGGCCTTAGGATTCGGATGGAAGGCAATTGCTGCCAGTATAGCGTCATTTGCTGTGGGGCAGGTTTATCAGGGGGAGCTGAAGTCGAGCCTTGCGACATATCGAGCGGATGAGGTGGTTGTAGTCGTCAACGAGTAATGAAGTGTGAAACGAGCGGATACGAGGCAGGGGTCGTCGTGGTCAGCGGTAAAGTCAGCAGTCAATGAGTGCATCGGCGGCAGCAGACACGCGTGTCGTCTCGCAATCTCCCGAGCGGTGTTCGAATCGAGTTCCGTACATATAAGCGCTTAAGTTCAGAATTTTTCTTTCCTTTACCGCGCCGTCTGAAGAATCGCTTTCGCAGCTCACACACAGAAGGCTCTACCCGCCTCTCTCTTTCCAGCTGTGGGGAAAGTCCCCGGAGATGCAGAGACATGTCCTCGTTCGTCTGGTAAACCCCTGCCCTTAAGCACGGTGGGTTCGGGCGAGGGCGGCTGGAGGTTCTGTTCGTGGTTCTCGCTCTTCCAGCGGAGGTACGGCTCTTCCATGCCAACTTTGCTGTCGGTCCCCGGATGATACGTTCGGCGAAGGCGCGGAAAATGCGAAGATATGAGCATTCTCGTCGCTCGTGCGCGTCGTCTGTGGGTCGACTACGGTTACTCATAGATGTAGTTATGCGATCGCGTGGACCTTCTATCGAAGACACAACAACGGAATGGGGCTTACTCTCGGTCGACGCGGCCCATCCTTCGGGTATTTTTTTGATCTTGTCGAACAGTTCGTCTGTTCTTTAATCCTGCAGCGGGGTTTCTTAGAATAAATGGTGAGCACATATTCTGTGTCTTTTGCAATGATGCTCTATTCTTTTGAATTTCTTCAAGGAGTATACCCAATCAATAGTGATTGGGGCGGGCTCCAGACTTTTGACACCTCTGATTCTTTCTCTTTATACTTGTTGCATCCCTCATATACTGTTGCTAACTGTTCTCCCAATAGATCCTGGTATAATTCCTGTGTTGGGGCCGTCATGTACATAGAGTGGATGTTATTGTAAATACTTGCTCTACCCCAATTTGATTCTACTCTTATGCATCAAGCAGTACGTTCTGTAAGAGCCTCCAATACTATGCCACATTCAGAAGGGTGCGCCGTGCATTCCCATACTAAGATTCAAACGGCGGACAAGGCAGAATCACTTATCCGCCTCTCTCGGAAGTTGGGGATATAATTCACGTGCATAATGCAGTTTTCGATCGTGTTGAGAAAGGCGGGGAAAGGCGTCTATCGAGCTGTTCTTCCATGCCGGACCTCGAGTGAAGCGACAGCCGCAAGTACTTCCCTGTCGTAGCAGCCAAGTATTGCCAGTGCTAAGCCGGCTGTGGTAGTACGCTGCTGCAACACTGTAGTACCGTCCTCGGAGGTGGTATTTAGTTTTCGGAATTCAAGCTGGGCGTAAAGCACACAAGACCAGCATTCTGATCCTTGATCGTCATTCTATCGGTCCGAGCCATTGCCGGGACCTCAGTACAAAGAGGTGAGTTACAGCATGAACCTACTAAACTTCCCCGCACTCTTCCCCATTCCGAGTCTGTCCTCATCTAACATGACGGTGTACCAGTCTCATTTCCCCCCCGTACCCGTGCCAAACGAATCCATCTTCACCAACCTCTGTCGCACACGCTTCAATGACTTCCCTCCTGAACGGCCAGCATTCATTGACGCTGCCTCTGGTACTACCATAACACGCCGGGAGCTCAGGGACCTCTCTTTGTCTATGGCGTGGGGGCTGCGGAACGAGTTGCCCAGACTAGGGGGCATCCCTTTGAAGAGGGGAGATGTGGCCATGGTCTTCTCCCCGAACACTATCGCTTGGCCGATCATGCTATTCGGAAGTATAGCAGCAGGACTCCGTATGACGCTCGCGAACAGTGCCTATACCGCGAGAGAAATCCTGCATCAGTGGAAAGACAGCGGTGCCAAGGTCGCATTTGTTCACCCGTCATTACTCGCAGTGACCCTGGAAACGTTTGCACTCTTGGACCTCAGTCTCACGGAGGCGAAGCGCAGAATTATCGTCGTAGATTGGCATGTGCCTTCTCAAGCCGTGTTCAAGGAGTATATCTGTATGAGTGACCTGCTTGGTAAAGGCAGCTTGGCGGAAGAGGAGAAGTTCAGTGGCGAACAGGCAAATGAGACTACCTTGTTGTGCTATTCATCCGGGACAACGGGAAAGCCGAAGGGCGTCGAAGTAAGACGCATTTTCATACTCGCTGTTTGCAACGTAACTGAATTTCCTAGACGACTCATCGGAACCTCGTCGCTGTCCTTGCGATGGTCGATATCGCGTATCCAGACATACGCGAACCCAACCCAACCATGATCGGTGTCCTTCCTTTCTACCATATCTATGGTAAGCTGCTCTCTTATCTAGATCTTCCTTTCTTTCCTGAGTTCCGCATCTCCTTTTTTGATAGGGGTTGTAAAGTTGCTGCATTTTCCTTGGACTCGCGGCATGCCCGTGGTGATCATGCAGAGATTCGACCCGGTAGATTTCTGCCGGTACATCGAGAAATACAAGGTGACTCAAGCTCTCGTTGTCCCCCCGATGTGTCTGGTGTTGTCGCGTCACCCCGGTACGCCTTATCACACATAACATGCTAAATTAGCTCATCAATGCCACTCACAGCCGTTGAGAAGTTCAACTTGTCTTCGCTACGGGTCATGCTATCAGGAGCTGCACCCCTTGGCGGACCTCTCATGAACGCTCTCCGTAATCGCTTGTTGAAACTCGGCACAGAGGTCTTTATTACCCAAGGTACACAGGTCATCTCAATATACCGTTCACCTCCCGTTATTCATCAGTTTCATAGGCTACGGCTTGACAGAAACGTCGCCTACAACACATGTTCTCCCCGCTGAAGACTCCATCCGCAAAGTCGGGAGTATCGGCAATCTCCTGCCCAACCTCGAAGCGCGTCTCGTCATAGAAGACACAGACGAAGCCAAGGAGGGTGAACCTGGGGAGCTTTGGGTCCGCGGGCCTACTATTATGAAGGTATATATACATGCCGTATTCTGCTGGGCGTGGGAGCTAAAGTAGCTTTGAATTGTACTTGCAGGGATACCTTGGAAATGTAGAAGCGACAACAAATTCTATTACTGAAGATGGCTGGTTCAAGACTGGCGACATCGCGGTGAGGGATACGGAGGGGCACTATGCGATTGTTGATAGGCGGAAGGAGCTAATCAAGTACAAGGTAGGTAATCAATTCCGAGTCTCTCAGCAAGTACTATAATAATTTTCATTCATCACTCAGGGATTCCAAGGTAGGGGATGCCCACGTAATCGATCCTATCTTGCTCCATTTACGCACGTCTGCCTCTAGTACCACCTGCAGAACTCGAGAGCGTCTTATTGCAGCATCCGGAAATTGTAGACGCAGCCGTCATCGGGATCAATTCAGAAAAGGAGGCAACCGAATTACCAAGGTATGCGTCCATGACATCTCTCTGTACGAATCCATTCATCTCACGCTGACATGACCTTGTAGGGCGTATGTCGTACATGCCAAAGGCCTGGCGACGGGCGAACGGATAGAATTTGGAAAACAAGTACAGGAATGGATAAAAGCCCATGTTGCACGGCACAAGTTCTTGCGTGGAGGTGCGTGGCCATTTTCCTTTTCGTATCACACATATCAGCTGAAGCCACTCTCAGGTGTCGTCGTCATCGATGTCATCCCTAAAAGGTGAGCCTAAACCGTATCCATGCGCTTGACTAAAGCTCACTGGGATGGGGATTTTGTACTACAGTGCGGCGGGGAAGATTCTACGAAAGGACCTTCGCGAGCGGGCGAAGACGGAGGTTCTGTTAGAAAATACACCGAGAGCCAAGTTGTAGAATACCAAATTGCATCGATGTACTACATATATACCACGTTGTACCACTGTTCACGCATCCACATTTGTATCATCGCCGTTCAATCATGCAATCCGGGAAAGCTAGGCAGCTCTTGGTCGGTCTAAGCTCTGGAGTGCAGAGAACAACATGTAGGTTTGAGAAACCGAGAGGGGACTCATAGGCTAACTCTTCTACCACAACCTTGTCACCCGCGGCCGAGAAACAGCTTGTCTGAACAAGAGCTAGTGGTCGATCGATTTGATGACTCGGAGGTCCTATGCGCGATTTGCCGCCAGGGAAGATGGGACATCGACGCACCGTCGATAGGAAGCGGAGGAGTTACATAATAGGGAGAACAGTATATATATATGGGCAGTAAGTACTGTGGGTACACACCTTACTTTTCCGAACAATATTTTAACCACGTCAACGTAAGCCATTCCACCATGCTGGCCGTCCATAGGTCTTCATGCTTGTCCTTTAATCTCTTGTCGTTTTCTGTTGGGACTCGCAACAGCATCCATCTGACAGCCCCACGCAGGGCCATGGCTCAGAATACTCTCCCCACCGATTCTTCGCTTCCAGGCGAGAACTTCGAAGTTCGCCAGACCAATGCCACCGATGACTATCACCCGGACCCTTCGCGCTCCATCAAGCTTTCTCCCCCACGTCAGGCTCTGCTTGACGACATCATCGCGCTGTATTCGTGCCAGCCAACAAAGGAAAGGGTCAAGCGATATACTCCGGATTGTGTCTATGATGATCAGTTTGTGTACGCCAATGACCGCTACAAAATGGCTGGGCAGTGGTTCGCTTTGCCTAAGCTGTTCAAAGAGAGTAAGAACGAGGGCTATGAGGTGGTAGTGAACGAGCCTGGTTTGATCCAGTTCAAGAACGAGCAGGTACAATTAGCAGTCTGCCTGACAGGCCCGCTCTCTCACTAGCGTCTCTCATAGACCTGGACGTTCCCTGGAGGAATCAAGTCTGCGACGATCAACGCCCTCGTCTCCCTCTCCCTGGATCCAGATACCGCGGACTCGGATTTCCCCCAAATCAAATACCACAAGGACCAAGCCAACGGAAAGGATTACTCGCACACTGGACCTGGCTTCGCGTTCAAGAGGTGGCAGGCGGATAAGGTTGCGGGAATGATGGACAGCGAAGACGTGCAGGCTTTCAAAGCAGACAATCGCGACGATAACCATGAAGACGTGAGGAAGTATGATAGTGGCGAGGCGAAGGCTCCCAAAGTGTCATTCTAGCATGTTTCAGAGAGTTTCTAAGCATATCGACTAAAAGTGGACTTGTCTAGTGCGTTATGTCGCAATAGTATAATTATCTAGACGAATGGAAGTGAGAGACGGGATTACTTCCGGGAATCGAACTAAGCAATACCTGCCTCTGTTGTCTGCAAGAGAGATAGAACGCGAAGGATCCCCCCAAGGTCATCTCATTGCGTTGGCAAGTGCTCGGGGTCCTCGACTCGAAGTTTTTGGCAAAGCCCTTTGCTTAGTCAGCGAGGCATAGGTGTCTGCTTCTCACGGAGGGGTTTCTCAGTACGCTCATCCTCGACCGCCCATCTCTCTGTACCCCTTCCTTTCCACTTTTGTCTACATCTGAAATGGCCTCTCTTTTGGACCGTATTAGTGCGCCTGGAAGCATCAACACAGTAGGTCCAGTGCGAAACAAGGGCAACCGCGCAGGAACTACATCCCCATACGTGCGCCAACGTCTTGCCATTCTCCGACCTTCGAAATCCTTACCGTCTGCATCTCTCCCTATATGAATATATCTACATGGCACGAAATGCTTCACTCCTTTACGGACGAAACAGTCTCGCAGCCAGCCGCAGCGTACACCAAAGGGCGACATCAACGGTGCCTGGCAACACGACCTCTTTGACGGCAATAAGTCTCTCAGTGCAAGGCTGAGCAATGCGGCGAAAGCACCCAAAATCAATTTGTCTCCTGCTGATAGGGCTCTGCGAGAGGCGAATGGAGAAAAGGGTATATCGATCAAGGGTGCGAGCTCAAGAGGTAATGTTGTGGAAGTCAGTGGTTTGGCGGAAGGAACAACCTCCGAGGACGTCGAGGTCAGTCCCAACGTACTCGAGTTCAAATTTTAGATTGCTGAGCTCCTTCAAGGCAATTTTCAAGCGATGTGGAGCTGTGACGAACCACAAGTTGTCCAGGACGGATCCAGTCACCGTCCGTCTGACTTTCAAGTTCGAGAAAGACGCTCAATCGGCTGTGAAAAAGTTTGACGGTCAGCCAGCAGACGGGAGAATTCTATCTGTGAAGGTCGTGGGAGGCGTCAATGCGACGCTTGGAGGCAGGTTGGGTGTGGCGGTCGGGGACAGTGTTGACGTGTTGATGGAGGAGACTTCGAGTGGCTCGTGAGTATCAGGTTATGGTGATTTACTTTCGTTGTTTCTGACAACTATGCAGAAAACTTCGCTCCGACGATATCCTTGCACAAGGCTCACGCGCCTCAGTCTTGATCGCACCTCCAGGGACAGACCCTTCAGACTACGTTCAGGCACCGCAACGTGGTGGTCGTGGTCGCGGTCGTGGTCGGGGACGTGGCGGGAGAAGAGGCATAGCTGCTGGTCGGATGGATATCGATTGATAGAAGGATACACATTCTATGAAATGCCCCTCCCCTGTCGTGCTCGTTCGTGAGCAAGTCTATTCTATATATCATGTATTTTCGTGTTTCCTTTGCTGTGTCTTTCTTGTCGTCGGCTCTTTGGTGCCCGTGCTGTGTAGGAACACGTCTTAACGCTGCTTCACTGTATTACAACCCGAATGCTCATATCACTGCTCTCCAAACCGAGTCGAACAAATGCGGATGGTCACGTTCCTGTCACATGTGACGCGCGGCATGTTACGCTTGTCACGCGAGAACGTCAGTCAACCTCGCCGCTGTCCGTCTCTCTTTCTCCACCCAAAACTTGTGTCTCGTTCACTCCTGTCTTTCAGTTCGCCGTTGTCTCTGATACTGTAGCCGTTACTTGTATATTTCGGATACATCACAGGAAAAATTCGACATGACCGGGGCAGGTACGTACCCTGAAAAGTTTCTAATAGGTCTAGCATCCATCTAATCCCTTCGTCCCCTCTGTTTTCGTTTGTAAACAGGATGGTTATTTCTCTTCTCGGTTCTAATGGCGGCTGGTCTTTTATTTACAATGGTGTTCTTCGTACGTGTCACGTCAAGTCTTGCGTTTTCTGCCCGTGCTTACCTGCACCATAATTATTTGGGCCTCAGATCATCATGTTCTCTGACTTGGAATGCGACTACATCAACCCAATTGATCTCTGTAACAAGCTCAACCAGGTGTGTACCTAACGCGAACGTATCCGACCTCAATACTCACATGCTGGTTCAGTTTGTTCTACCAGAACACATTGCGCATGCCTTCCTCACACTATTATTCCTATTGTCCGGTCAATGGGTAGCCTTTATACTCAATGCACCATTATTGGCGTTCAATATCAACAAGTACGTGTTATCCTCTGCAGCGACATGTATTGCTATTTTCTGATTCGGGATACATCTCCTAGAATTCGTCTCGGGAACCATATGTATGATGCGACAGAGATTTTCCGCACATTACCGAGTCACAAGAAGGAGAGCTTCATAAAGCTCGGCTTTTACTTGCTTAGCTTCTTCTACTATCTCTATCGGTGCGTCTGTTTAGGGATGTGAGGTCGCTGTGGATCTCTGAATTTTCTTCTTCCCTTTTAGCATGATCGTTGCTCTCATCGCAGAGGGCGAATAGAGGATTCGATGCGGCTGTGCTCCTTCATTTGACATCGAGCTTACGCTCTTTATGAAGTTTGGGGCGAAGACGAAAGTTTATGACCGAGTGGGGTGACGACAGAGATTGAACGGACACGTATATCATCATCTACTAACATTTTCTTTCGTCGATGCAATGCTGTCCTGCGTTTCTTGCTATGAGTTTTATCCCTCGCTATCACAGAACTACAGTTCGTTCGACACGATTCTACTGCAGCAAGACCAATTCCCATCGTGACGTTATGCAGTCTTGAAGGAAGAGTTTCATTAAATTTCCGACAGTCAAAACATACGACTATACACGATGAGGGCTCGATGGGCTTGGGCTACTGTAAGCAGTGCGAACCAGCCTAAATTCGTGAAGACCTGTGAAGACCAAAAGAGTTCTTGTATGTTTCGGTCCGGGTTTTGCCGGGACCTCGTTCCTCTGAATCGGCTTGCTGGCGATTCTAGCTCGGGCTTCTCAACCACCAACCTCTTCTGTTGTATTCTAAATAAACCTTCATCCTCCCTCAGCTGTACATTGCTATACATCCCTAGTCTTCGAAATGATTGGTATGGAGCAGATTGTGTATGCGTGTCTCAGGGTGAAACTCACACGATCTCTGTGCTGGGCTAGGGTGGTTGCTGTATCTGTTCTCCGTGTTCTGGATAGCTGGACTAATGTTCACGTCGGTTTTCTTCGTGAGTCTTTCTTTTCTTCGAGAGGACGGAACTATGAGTCTGACAGAACGTGTGGGGGGGCTTGGGCAGGTTATCATGTTTTCCGACCTAGAAACGGACTATCTTAACCCAATAGACTTCTGTAACAAGATGAACCAGGTACGACTATTATGCATTTCATTTCTTATGTCACATACTGAATTCACTGGTTTTCTTCAGTTCGTGCTTCCTGAAGGCATCGCTCATGCCTTCTTAACCTTCCTATTCCTCATTTCCGGGGAGTGGGTGGCATTTTTCTTCAACGTGCCTTTGCTGGCGTACAACGTGAACAAGTGCGTGACCTCGGATTCAGTGTATGCTCACTGCCGTACTGACCGTCGGATCGTGCAGACTTATGAAGAAGAACCATATGTACGACGCTACAGAGATCTTCCGTACGATGGGCCCGCAGAAGAACGAGACCTTCCTCAGGCTTGGATTCTACCTCATCAGCTTCTTCTATTACCTATATCGGTGCGTATACTTACAGCTATGCCCATTGAAGCGTGCTGACGGTACATGATCTACATAGGATGATTTTGGCCCTCATTGCGGAGGATTCATGAGATATCGGTCTCAAAACAGGCGGAGATGAGTTTTTGAACTCTGTCACAGGCTAGAAAGATTGCTTTGACGAATATATGATGATATGGATACCCTTGATGACCTGAGGAGCGGCCAATCTTGTAAACAGCATACCTGCGCCCTTGCAGTAGAGAAGTACGTGCACTACCTTCTTGAGCGCTGAACCTTTGCCTAGCGCAGAGATTACCCATGACGTACTTGGTTAGTCTGCCAGGATATCCGTATGTTTTAGCCGCGATGTTTCGGAGCTAATCAAGGGCATATGGCTTGCTGAGGCAGCGATGAAGCACAACTGAGCGCTGCATTCATTCATGCGCTAGAGCCTCCATGTATATAAATTGCATTAGTGGCTACTGTGTATGACCTAGCGCTGAACTATGGCTGTCGGGAAAGTAGGAGATTTCAAGTTCGAGGTCTATGACCGACCCGGAAATCGCTTATCCGAACACGACCAACTCTGTCTCGCAGACGAACTTCGTGCACTTGGTTCGCTTTGCCTGCACCCACTTCCAGACTATCAATGCCTCTCATCGAAACCAAACTCCCTCAATGATAAACTCGTAGTAGTCGCCTGTGACGGCCATCATCCACGTCGGATTGTTGCTTTTGTTTCCGCCGTTTACCTCTCCGTGCCCTCACCATATGACCATAGCCCCTTCACTGTCCTCCACACCGGTCTGACATGCATCTCTCCTCACCTCCGACGAAGTGGCATGATAGCGCTTTTGTTTTTCCACTTGTTCTACTATCTACGAGGACAGCCTGAATTCGCCAGCGGTTTCTGGCTCACTTCTCTCGCCGAGGTGACGAGCAGTCTAGGGAACATCTTCCAATATGCATCGCAGGTTTATCCAGCGCCTGAAGTACCGAAGCCGAGTAGAATACACCTGCAGATCGCGGAAACAGTGTCGTCGCGGTACCGGGACGTGATGCTCATTTCGCCAGAAGCAACTTTTGACAGAGACGTTTTCGTCTTCCAAGGGGCCGACCCGCCTGGATCTTGTTTCCGCAAAGATTCACAGGACCCGCAGTTCCACCATCGAGATGAGAATATCAATGACTTCTATAAAGCGTTGCTGGGTAGGAACGAGGGGAACGAGGTGTTGCAGGTCGGTTATCTCGATTGGGAGTATATTTTCGGCACCGCTGAGCAGATTGGCGGGGTCCCTGCAGTGCTTGCAACGAAAGTAAGTGGCAGACCGATATATATTTCCTAATATCGCGCAAAGAGTGTTGATGTGACTGTTATAGTTGAAGGTAAAGTTGTAAAACCAGGAGGACCATTCCAAGTGGAAGCTTCGAAAAGGGCGCGTTTCGATGAGAACACGTAAGAAGTGTCGTTACATGTCCTGGCGTCTGAATTCGATGTGCGGAGAGATGAAGTAATCATTCGGTTGAGGCAAGAATGCCATTCACGGCCTGGACGGCCTGTTCGAGCTCGTCCAAGTACCACAGCAAAAGCGACGAAAGTTCTTCTTCGTCCACTAGAGGCGGATACAGTTCGCGTGCCGCGCGAGATACTGGATCGATGATTTGGCTGCAGGCCAAAGAGGAAATCAGTGAGCAAACTATTCACCATATGCAAAGACTGGATTGCACGTACCCCTCTTCCTTGTGTCGAACGTATCGTTCAATTAATTCGACGCACTGGTCTCCAGCATCCATAGAGTCTTCAAGTTCCTCATTCGAGAGGCCGTGATGGAACAGGTGCCCGTTACTCAAATCGGAGTCCTCCATTAGTTGTGGAAAGTATGTTCTCAAAAGATTCTCTACTTTTGCGTGGTTAACTGAGAACCATGTTTCGTACACGTGCTGAAGTATACCTCGATGAGTTTCATTGATGTCGTGTATCACACCATTACACAAATCTAAGAGACACTTACTAGTTGTGAGAACCCATTCACTACCAAACAATATACGCTGCGCATGTTGTCTCCGAGGTGTGTAGGTAGATCTTCTATGAATTGCCGCTCATCTTCCCTCAATAGGTTCATATGCCTGTGGCCGGTCGTCTTGAAGTGGTCGTCCCATTTCAGCATGTGTTCTACACGATCGGTGAACAGTCCACGCAGGCGTTCGATATGAGCGAAGATATTGAGCATTTGAGGGATTTGCGCGTAGATCACCGTTGGCACGAGAATACCACGGATTGCGTAGGCTAGAACGTGAAGTGGTGGATAGTCCGCAAGTGGAAGTAGGACTGGAATAATTCTTTCCGTGATATGATCTTACGCGGAGCTGTTAGATACGAGATAGTTGGTGAGGTTTAGAAAGTGCCTACCATATATCGCTTTGTGCTCCGAAGCCTCATTGTGTTCAAGTGCGGCCGACAGCATGCGCTGTGTTAAAACACCAATTTCCGGAGAGGGAAGAAGACTGTCTGTGGAACTTGCAGTTTTCCTCTTCATTCTGGCATAACGACCAGGCTAAAGTTAACGCTCTTCGAGAAAGCTTCAGAGACAGTACTGCGGCCCACCTGATCCTGCTTTTGAGTATATGCTTGTTTGTTTGTGGCTAGTAACTTGAAGCCAAGGTCAAATGGCCGAGCGGTTAAGGCGCTTGCGACTGGCGTTGAACTAGTATCCGGTCCGTTACGCCCTCCGAATATTGTCTTATTCGGAAGGCGCATGTAACGGGCCGGTAGTTAGCCTTACCTTTTCTAACTTATCCCAGGCGCCACTAAGCGCTTTTGTACTTATCTGTTTTTTTCTTGCCTTCAAGTCATATATAAGAAAACGCTGAACGTTCATAGTAGATTATAATTAGTGGATAGCATCTTAATATCAGCCGATAAAAATGGATAAGCGTGCAAAATTTCCTCAGGATTAGCGCATTATACTCGAAATTTTGCCAATTCTGAGGGTAAAATTTCGACGGCGCAGACTGTGAGACGCCCATATACTTACATCGAAATCGTGGCAGCTGCCATTTTTGGACTCCTCCCCCGCCACATCGCTTCGCTTCTGGCATGGGTGTCCATGGCCTCACTACATACCTTCGGGAACATCGAGCTTCGCTGGTCAAAACTCTTCAGTTTTCATTGGATAAAAATTCAGCGACAATTTTCGTTATAGATGCATGGTCGTAAGTGTTTGTTTCGAGGAGCCGTGAGGACGAAATCGAATCACGGCTATTAAGTTAATGGTGTTCGCACATCTGCTCATATACCAACTTTGTCAGGTTCATATATGAAATTTTGGCTCTGTCTAACCTTCCCTGGGTGTATGGAGGAGAATATGAGCACTTCTCTGAGCTCGTAAGCAAGATTGTACGGGCATGGCTGAGTTTGGGTCTTCGGCTTCATTTTGTCTTTGATGGTGAGTTCCGTGTCCACAATGGTTTCTGTTGTCAGCGTCTCACGAAAATATACAGGCCCATACCCAAACGTCAAGTTTCCAACGGTCGTTTCGCGAATGACTCGGTCAACAATACAGCCATCGCTACTGTTCTTCCGCACCTCCCAAGTTTCACGAGCTTCTCCGCGATTCCTACATGAGAGCAACATGCTCCCACCAATGATGTACACAGCATGTGTACAAGCTCTACAACGGCTCTCAAAGACCATCGGACGGCACGATGTCGCTTCAAACGTCTTAGAGATTCATTTTGCTGACGAAGAAGGCGATCCATATGCTGTTGAGCTTGCCGCACGCTTAGGTGGATTTGTGGTGGGCAAGGACTCAGACTTTGTTGTGTTGAACTCAGATGGCTACTTGGGGTATGTCCCGCTGGATGAGATGGTATGGACGGGCCTGCAATTGGAAGTTGATGTAGTTGCCGAAGAAGACGACGGGTTTCAGACAGTCGTCAATTCCAAGGCGAAGAAGAAAGCAGCTTTACTGCAGCGAGCAGGGGTTGGTCATGGTATCATCCCTCCGGAGGATTCGCGCGAGCTTCAGCTCACAGTTGCGACATATTCCCCGTCTACGCTAGCATCCCATCTCCAGATACCCTTATCACTACTCCCTCTCCTTGGCGCCCTAGTAGGCAACGACTTCACAGGAAGTCGAGACTCCTCCTCAGCTACTACCGCTCAAGAAACCAACTTACAATGGTTATTCTTCGAGCGTCAGCTCACGCTCTCCCAACGGATCACTCGCGTCGCAAGTGCCATCAAAAATCTTCTCGCGGCTGCTCTTTCTCCATCACCTAAAAACAAGCAGAAACAGGTCCACAGCGTCATGGAATTAATTGAAAGATCTGTGGCCGCATTGATCGTCCGCCCGCTAGATACTATCAGTTCCGGAGAGCGCTCCAAAGTCGTGGAAAGAATAGTAGAAGCCACGTTACAATATGCGATTCCCAAGTACGAGAGCGACGTTCCTGGGCCGGACAGCCTCTGGTCCTCTGGAATCTGTGCTCTGCACGATGTAGACGCTTGTCCATTGGTGCAGTATATTTCCCATTCTGATACAGCAGCTGTGCTAGAGCTCGCGTCTTCTGCACATGATGCTCGCACACTCTACATACAGGCGTATCGGGCCGGACGACTTGATCCACATACGCTGGACATCATGCATTCTGGAACGTTCTGGTACAGACAGTTTTTGGAAAATCCGGATCTCGAGACAGTATCTCGCAGTTTAGGACGTCCTCTACAAATATGGTCCTATGCGCTATTAGATGATGCTCTAGGACTTCCAGAAAACCTAGACGACGACGATCTCTCAGTTGGAGAGGAAACAGTAGTCAGCAGAGAAGAGGCTGAAGAGGCTGAGGACGAAGATGACGATGAGGACGAGCTCATTGACGTTGTAGAAGAGTCAGACGAGGAAGATCCCCTTGCCCCTCTTCGCGGTGTATTGGAAAAGCTGAATGGCCCTGCAGACGGGATTACCACAGAGCCGACTGCTTCCATTTCATCACAATCAAGGGACTCACGATTGTCAAAATCCAAGTCGATCGTGGAATACATCCGTCGCGGGACTAGGCTTGCCCCGGAAGAGGTGATCGTTCCTTCATTAGCTCAACTCCTCCCTAACACTGTGGACCTCGAGGATTCTGATATACCTGTACAACTACGCTCACCTGACGAACGGTTTACCTTCTTACTCCGCATATTAGACTCAGATCACGTTCTTATTCGGACACTACCTGCCGAACAGCGCATTGTCGTACTCACCGTACGCTGGGTGGTGCTCAGTATGCACCTGCGAGCGCAAGAAAGCAATAGCAACAAGGACCGTGCAAAGGAACGCTGGACAAAGGAAGAGGTCCAAGCTTTCCTTGCATCCTTTTCTTGGGCTGCACCCTTGGATCTCGAGGCTGCCGAAGAGCCAGTGCCCATCACAGACAGGAATGTCCAACTTGTAGCTCAGATTTCGGTTGCCCTGGACGCAATAGAGCGACTATCTCAAGTCTTACTACTGTGCGAGCAACTCCCAAGCCCGGTGCTTCGATTCTCCGGTCGCCTTTTCCACTCTTATCTAACGGGGTTTAAAAAGCTTGTCCCAGAGGCAATACCCGACCGCCTTTGGCATGCTTCAATCGAACAGTTAAATTACGCCTTGGGGGAGAGCACTGCAAAGAATCGCAAGAGAGAGAAGAGGAAAGAGAATGTGAACCGTTCTACAAATGTTCCCGAGAGGTCTACGAAATCGAAAGGAATGGCGGTTCTGGGAGGCAAGTTCGGACTTCTCGCCAGCTTGGATAGTTGATATCTCAGAGTCTATCGTGCTTTCTTCGTTGCTTTGCCGGCTACTCTTCAAGTTGTTCTAGTATTATCAAAGTATGTATATGCGCCGATGTACGTAATAATAATTGTAATAACTAAGGGCTTAATAAGGACTAAGCATTCGAAATTATTAAAACGTGGGCCGATCGTTGAGCGAGATCGTGTTCGATCAGTGTACGATCTAACAATATCTGACTCTCAGCGCTTTCCGAATGTTCAGACTGCGGCCTTACTTTTGCTCTACCGCCATCGTTCATCCTGAAGCTTTGAAGCTTTGAAGATTGAAGGCCAGAATCTGATACGTCTCTGAAAAGCTGTCTAGAGAGCACAACTCCGAGGACTCATCAGTTCATCGTCCATGTCTGCAGGGGTGCTACTCAAGACCCTCGCTAGCACATCCAACTTTGGGGGCAAATTTCTCTCGCAGGGCAAAATCTCATCCTGGCTGTCTTACACTGCGAAGTCTCGCTTCTCTACTGGGACATGTTCCTCTTACTTGTCTCGCATAAGCCGTTCGAGCTGGATATGCAAACAGAGCGACATTCGTCGATTTAGTCGACCATTGCACGTCTCTTCACCTCGCGACCCGCTCAAATACACGTACGTACGTCCTGTGTTACTAGTCATATATCAGAATAACAGGATCAAACGCTCCAGATAGACGAGAGAACTATCAAGTTCCCCCCAAAACTATTCTCTTGGTGAATAAACAACGAACAAAGCCTGTGATAGATGCGATCGAGGCCTTGTTAAGGTAAGCGAACCTTCTTTATAGTCTGTATGAATTGGCTCCTACGTGTCTGAACCATGTTTTGGCAGCTACTTGCGAGAAAAGCATCCGGAGGTGCGAGTATTCCATGAGGATAGGGTGGACATTCCAGATGGAGTCGAGATCTGGCATCCAGGTAGTTGCATCTACCAAGTCTGCAGGGGTGTTCTTCTAACACTCATTTTTGTAGAGCCCGGTGCTGAGAAAATCGATTTGATCGTGACATTAGGAGGCGATGGTACAATCCTTCATGCTTCATCGCTCTTCAAATCCGGAGCGGTACCGCCTGTGCTGAGCTTTTCCCTGGGTACACTAGGGTTCTTACTCCCGTTTCGTAAGTATCCTTTCCCTAGGTATCAATGTCAGGCTTTACGAATTTTGCCGTATTAGATGTCGACGATTTTGCTAAGGCGATCGAGGCTGCGTTCGAAGGAAAGACTACTGTGCTTCACAGAATGCGATTGTCCTGTACATTCCGCGATAAGAATGGGAAAAATTTACCGGGCACTGATAGTAAGTAACCTTTTTATATCCCCGTAAATTCATAACCCCACATGGGCTCCGTAGCATGGCAAGTGATGAACGAAGTTGCCCTACATCGTGGATCAAGCCCACATCTCAATACAATTGATATATTTGTAGATGGTCAACATCTCACGGAAGCAGTGGTAAGTATCGAGAAAATCTTGGCCTGCATTTGGTCGTAACTTCTTCGCTTCCTAGTCAGATGGCATCATCGTTTCTACCCCTACCGGATCCACAGCATATTCGTTATCCGCTGGAGGGCCTATAGTACATCCGTCCCTAAGTGCACTGGTCCTAACACCAATTTGTCCACGGAGCTTGTCTTTTCGGCCGCTTGTATTCCCATCATCATCATCTATTACCCTTCGAGTGAGTTTTCAATGCTATGTCCTTGCTTTCCGCAGTCGTGGATAACTATGTATCTTAGATTTCCGAGCGAAGCCGTGCTGCTGCTGGGCTATCCATGGACGGCCAGGTATCACATGTTTTGAGCCCTGGGGAAGAAGTCGCTGTACAAGCGTCCTTGTACCCTATACCCTGCATAAACCGCTCCTCAATCGCTGAGCCAGACGATAGTAGGGATAGCGCAGGACCAGGGAAAGAAGATGATTGGGTTCGAGATATCAATAACCTCCTTCAATATAACGCTACTTTCAGAAGCAAAGCGCTATTGAGGCACAGTCGAACATAGCTCGGGGCTCTTGTGTTATGTGTCTTATTAGTGAGTCAATTTTAGTGTTTGCCTGCGCCGGAGCTAATGAGTTGAGCAGTGACCGCACACTCAGTTTAGCTACTTGAAAGGATCTCACTGCCACTTCAATATGACTCACGGCTTCTATTCCATGAATTTTTGTGAGCTCCTTCTCCGCTTGAGGTTGAGGTATACCTATCCTCTGGAACGAATGGTCGGGCGCTTTTCAAAATTTTGCCTGCAGCCCGCTCACCGGCACCGGTCGAGATCGGATGATGATTGAGGGCTAGTTCCGGGGGGCGCTCAACACCGATCCTAAGAGTGCGCCTCTTCGAGACCTCAATCGTTTACACGGTTGAACTATGATAAAGTTACGTTATGGTAATCCTGTGCATTGCAGTTGTATATAGCCTGTACTGCTGGGAATTGCGGCCACAGGATCCTCGTCGTACTGCTTTGCGGAGTATATACTTCCTACTGCCAGTGGCAGAAGCGCACGGCAATGAGAACTTTCGTGTTCAATCTGCACCTATACAAGGTTTCCCAAAAAATTTAATATCAATTGAGAGTCATTCAAAATGGATAGGGCAGTGTGGCACATTCACCAGGTATTGTAAATCCTTGCATTCCTTTTTTCGCGGCATTATTGGTGCGGAAGCAAATCCGGTGACACTCAGTTCGCGTAGTGCAATGGAGGCTGCGGCTCAGTAGATAGATATCCACGTTAACGAGAAATCGGCTTCGAACGAGTCATCCTCATTCTTACGCCAATCAAATACTGGAGGTTTCCATCCAAAAAAATAACTCGCGTATACAGTGTCTAAAATGTCTATGGATACATGTGCAAAACACGGTGATGGGTATATAGAGGTAGCGTCATGAGGTATATAGTACAAGAGGGGGATTATAAGATGATAAAATTTGACAGTACATTATGTGAGTTTCGAAACTTTCGTCTCCATCCACCCAAGCATACGGTCCGCAAGTTTGGGTGATCCTTTTGGCGTCGTAGATCGTGAGTTAGAGGAAGACCTCTTGTGTGAAGGTGAAGCTGAACGGGAGTGAAGGAATTCATTGTACTCTTTCGAGTCAACTTCCGAGGGGTAATTGGGAGGAGCATCATCAAAGTCCTGTACGATGACTCTGGGACCGGGAGGCGTCACGACGATGTCGATGATCTCGTATTGTGCAAGGGAGAATGTGAGGCCATTCCAGGCTGATGCCCCAATGCGCACTTTGCGCGTTTCTGTCCTGTCCCCTCTGACAGAAACCTTGACCTCGAGTGAGATGAGCTCAGGATCGACGCCAGAGAGCTGCGGGAACTCTTTGCGCGCGCATTCAATTGCCTCCTGAAATGAGAGTTCATATTGATTCTGTCCATCGTGGCCACAGTCTAGCTCACCTCGTATGTGTCTGTCGGCTTCACGTAGACCAACTGGTTATTCCAACGGTAGGTAACGATGCTGGGACCACAGCTGGTTCTGGCGGTTTGAGACATTGTTTGAGTTGGTTGAATTGAAGTACGAATGGGGCTTTTCTCTGGATATTCTTCACTGACAGTTCCATCTCTTTATAACCCTCCCCCGAACTTGTGGCTGTTACAGGTTTAGGGGGCAGTGGACGTATGGAAGTGCGTGGACACAGCCGCACGATTTAGGCGCTTATCAGTTACCATACCGAGGCACAAGGCGCCTTTTATACTTCATTCAATTTTATTCCATTCACCTACGGACAATGCATCACACGGGCTCGGTATAATGATAATGCCATGACTACGAGGATCCGATCACTCATTTGTGCTGCCAGTGCCAGGCCGCACTGGCAGATATTCCATGGTATCGGTATGTGGCATATCCTGGCATATCCTCCGTTTGATGTAAACGCCGTACCGCGACTTTTCCAGTGCTAGCCTTCAGCCGTTTCGGATACCGCTTGCACCGTACACCTCCATTTCGGAGATCATGCCCATCGACACAAGGAATCCGGCACCGGAAGTACGACGAACAGGTTGAACCACGAGGCCGTCGAATTTGGAGGAGGAGAGTGGACCATGGTGCTCCCGGCCGTGACAGCTTTGCTGAGTAGCCACTCCCACAATATTTCGGGTTCACCAGACACAAAAGGATCACTACAAGATACTCCGTCTTACGCCGTTGGCTCTCAGATTTTGATACCCACCCGGGCCTTGTCGTGCATTTAGGGGTCGTTAGGCCACGTCAAGAGCGGCCGCCTGAACAAAATTGGCAAACTCTCCAGCTCTGGCTCCCTAATCTCTACGAACTCATGTCCGGAGGCGCTGTCTCGACTACATTGTACCCTTTTATAGGAAGAACGACCTCGAGTCTCCAGGGATTCTTACAAAGGAACGTCGAGGTCGAGTCACAAACGGTCTTTGGATTGGCACACCTTATGGCCCCCGGCTGTGTCGTGCACCGACCGCGGATTAATGCGAAATCTAGAACACCGAATAATGCTACTAGTGAGTGCACCGGATACAATGCTAGTATAGTGCACTGATCTGTTATGGGCTACCTGCTGTAAACAGGCCCTTGTATCGCATATTCTGATTGGGTGTGTCGTGTATCATGCAGGATGAACTAAATTATCTCCCCCAAAAAGCGACAAACAACTTTGAATATGTACCTCATGAAGGACACGCAACAAACTGCAACAAACCCGCACGACAAGCTCGACTTCTAGTTCAAGTTGGCTAATCTAACAGCATTTCACGGCCAGCTTGAAGGACATGCTCAAACAACATCAAGCCTGCGTCTCGTGCGCGGTTAATTGCGATACACCCGCAGTACGCGTGTTACTGAGTTACTGATCTCTCCTCAGAAGTACATATTCGTCTCACCCTCGTGTATCTGGACACCGTCTAATCACAGCTCGCCATCCAATTGTATTCAAGAACCTTGCATCGGTACGCGTTATCAACGAACTAGCAATGCCTCTTATCACTTATATCGTTATTTCCTGTGAGCGATGATCTGATCAAAGAAGGCGCTGAGGCGGTAACCAACGACAGGCCTCAATTACTGATAGTTGTGCCAGTGTACCCAATGTCATACGCTATCCTGGTATGGAAACGGTCACACAAAGCAATAAGACATTTCTGATAGACGGTTTCAAAACTCCGGATGTCACGGATAACTGGTTTGTCGTTATTCGCAACCGCGTGCTTCTCAACCGAGACCTTGAATATGCTAACTCAGTAATTACGTGAGGTTGCGGGTCAATAGTAAGTATGCATCGCAGTCACGGTAGTATAGTATACCTCGCCATACCTGCCCAACATTCAAGTTATATCCAGACTGACTATGGAAGAAAAAACCTGCTCACAGGTATGAACCAGAGGTATCGGCAAAACAGGCACATGCACTGATATTATCAGTATCCGACAGTACTGTAATATCACCGGTTTACCTCTCATCGCATACAGCCCAAAGTTCCCCTGTCAGGCAATGAGAGATTGCTGGCACGTCAACTTCTTACCGCCTCGCCCGTGTAGACACCGCCACATCTCTAGTATCTACAGCTTAACCTAGTAAAATAATAAATTGAATTCCAGCAGGCCATCTCCCGCCTCCCGCCTCCCGCCTCCCTTATCTCAGGCTATACCACCCATTAAGTTTACTTGGTTCACTCAGCGGCCAACCTATGCCAGGGACTGTATAGCGCTGTACAGTCACGCTGCTGACTCACGCACAGCTCAGTCCTATAGGCTGCTTCCAACTCTCTGGTGGTAGCCACATGTTCAACCAGTACAGACCTCTTTTCTTGTGATATAATTCTTCTTTGTCGTAATGGCCAAGGGTTTGAAGATAAATCTTCAGGCTTGGGTCATGCCAAAACATCGAGTTCCCGGGCAGCAATCACACTGCACCGGGCATGCCGCATGGTCGGGTAGTAGTATGAGTGGCATCTTTCCGGTCTCATTAGTTCTCGAGTAGATCTGGCCTGTTGTTTTGAGTTCAGTTGTAAAAGATGTTTGCGGCGAATCTGCCAGTTCGCTGTAAACGCAGATACGAAGATTTAGTCTGCAGATATCTTGTCTGACATCATATCTCACTGCAAACAATTTTCAAGAATTGGGAAAGAACACCAGCGCATATAAGATCGTTATATGGTCTCACCTCTCTCTTAGCAAGCTCAGATACAACTCATATCTGCCAGTGGCGGTCACCAGTAGCAGAACTGCCTGGATCGGCGTACACGGACTAGTAGAATTCATGTTTGGCAAGATTTGAACCGGAGGCCTGAGGCCTGAGTGACAGCCTGAATAATAGAATTGGCACACGGCGCCGCACGCAACATGTGGAATCCCTTCGCTGCCCTCAGTAACGATAGCAGGAAAGTCAAATTGGTAGACATATAGAACATGCAAACGCCTTGACCTAAAGCACGGCGTGACTGGATATAATTTGAAACATTGAAGGGCAAAACGCAACCATTTCAATTGCATGACTATATATCCTAATATACAAGCGTGAGAGGGCATTGCAGACTCGTACAAAGTTGGTAGGTACAATACGACGCGAAATATGGGTACAGCAGAATGTAATTTGTCTACAGCTCCAAGGTTTTACCCGAAGAACGGAATACACGATATGAATCTGGGCGCTAGGCTTGAATTGAAGACGTCTATACATATGAAAATATTGAAACTCACCAGGTCAATCAAGCATCTGACAGTCAGACATCAGCTGCTAGGCGTTGTAGTGGGCACGGGGCGGGAATGTTTTCATCCATGAGGAAGTACTGCTGTGCTTCCCTCGTCCCATCATCCCCGTAGTTTGAGAGGAGAGGGCTGACCGGGATTACGTCATATTTCGACAACAGCCTACGGACCTTCGTCTTCGCACTTTCCCGCTTGGCATCGGTACTAAATAAGATATCGAAGACCCATTTCGGCTGGAAAGCGACGGTGAGGCTGTCGGCATAACGGGAGAGGCGCTGCTGATGTGCGGGAGTCTGTACAGCCGCGAAGACACTCTCTCCATTGAAACTAAAGCACCACCGTTCCGTGTCGATGTCCTTTGGTACGTTGGCTGGCCAGGCCACTTCGTCAAGTCGGGCTAGCCCATCGAGTAACTTCCAAAATAGAACGTTATACTCCTCCACAGTGCGTGTATCATTGGTGTGCTTTGTCAAAACGACAAGTGACGTGTTTGGGCCCAATGCACGAGCTCGGGGCAGATACTGCATGAGAGCGGAAGCGACAGTTCGTGCATGACGGGGATCCCCGATGTCGTCCGAGTCTAAGAAGACGAACACTTGCTCGTTGGATTTAAAGCCCTTCGCGGCATAGATGCAAGGGAATACGCGTTCCGTGTCAAGGAGGACAGAGGCATAGTCGTTATACGCCTGTAACTGCCAGCTTTCTGCAGCGAATGTTCGAATAATCTCCTCCCTGTGGACAGGAAAGGTCACAATCTGTCATCAATGTCCGAATAGGAATAGCCTCACTTGGTGAATGTAATTGGCGTACTAGAGATGTTATGTACCCCTTGAGCCAATGATTTAACATCAAACTTGAGAGGGGAGTCAGAAGGAGATAGCAAAGAGTGAACATCACTTACGATGGAGTTTTCGCTCGTCCAAAGCCTGGCTAAGCGACTGCAGAATGCCACGACCGTCGGATGTTTAAACACAAGGAATACACCAGTAGCAGCGAGCAAAGCGAGTAGGGCTAGTAGGAGCATTTTATAAAGAGAGGTGGATGAGGAGGGGCGAGTTATGATGAGGATCCCACTTGCATGCTGGTCTTATATACGTTTGGCATCCTAGGACCATATATATCGGACACAAATTGGTGATAAGTCCAAAAAATGGTCAAAGTTTACGTCAGTACTAGGCTTGGGGGTATGGTAGCCAAATCCACCTGATCTGGCGTGCTTTGAATTATGGCAGGATACCGTGACTGGTACTCGGAACCATCGTGCATGATCTCGCGCCTCCAAGTTCTCCGAGTCATATGAGGAGCCTGGAAGCGGGCGCCGCCAGGTTCTCCTCATCATTGAACATACCAGGTATGCACTTGCTCGACCGCGCCTCCGAGTCCTTGCACCACTGCTTCGGTTACTACCGGTCAGAAGACTAAACCAACTTGAAGTTTCTGGCGACTTGACGTACAGGGTTCTCGGGGTCGGCGACCGGAGATATACTTGATGTGAGTCTCCAGTTTTGTCAAGGTCTAATCCTGATTTTTGCCTATTATGATCCAAGCATTTCGTTTCGAGTTTTCGCCCAGCGACGATGGGCGGTTGGTACGTATGTCAAGAGGCACACCAATTTCAGTTGCGCTTAAATGAGCGTCCAGCTCAGCGCGTGATTGGCGGCAAGCCCATGTGTGCGCAAGTTTGGGTTCTTCTGGTGAATGACTAGGTAGTGATCACGTTTTAGTTGTGCTTTTAGCATATAGACTGAGCAGCAGCCACCGTGCTGATTTTAAGCCGCAATATTAGTTTTAAATTGACCGCAGATGCTTGGGAGGAGAATTTTATACGGATGACTAATACATTACTCTGACCCGGCCCGTCAGGGCCCGCCCTGTTGCCGCGCAAGGTGAACTTTGTTTTTGTTTCGAAAGGAGTCCTTGGTACCAGTCCTCACTGGAAGCAAACATCGCAATGATTTTCAATGGACACGCTCGGACACGGCGGCAAACATGTCGGACTATAAATTAGACAGTTCCCTGATGCCAACGATTCAACGTTGCAACGTTCGCGTGGCAAACCTTCGTGGCGCGGTACTTTGAGGTCCGTACACCTTTCTAGCACCTTTCAACTGCTGCCAAGTCGCTGCCCTTGCATAAGATTATCAGGCCCACTTATCACGACATATGTATTACGCCGTCACGTAACAAGCTCATTGCGGCGACTTCGAACGAAGCTGAGCCTCGTTACGTATCCCCGGAAAGTCGAGTTGTGACTAACATTAATAGCGCCGTCGACGAATTGTCAGTGCCCCGCTCATGCACGTTCTTGCTATAGACCCCGTCGCTTATGCTCTTCTGCGCGGAGCCGCAAGGCACCATCACGATAATCGCGGCATCGTGGGGCAATTGTGAGTCCCCCCGCTCATCCACGTTCGCTATTAATATTGTACTGAGACTCGGGGATGAGACATGAAATGCCCGATTGTTGGTCCGAAGTTTATTCGGGCGTTCTCTCGTTATGATTATACTATGGCACACTCTCCAGCTGGAAGCTTGAACGAAAGCTCCATTCCGAGATGACTCGGCATGGTTTTGAAGCGCGACCGCGCACCCAAATTTCAAAGTAAGTGTCAAATACCCTGAAAATCAACTAGATCAGATGTGTTTCATAGCAGCATATCCGTATACTACAGGATCACGGCCAAGATCTCATACAGTTTTTGGCTGGACTTTGCAGCAGGATTTATCCCCGCCAGACTTGACTCGGCTTGCCAGAACTGTCAACCTTTGTGTATAAACCACATGCGCGCTGCATTGCCCCCATTCCCCGAGGTGCTTGCTTGGGCCGGATTCGTCGGATCTTTCTTTTGCATGTGGGTAGCTTTTTAGGGTCTCTGTTTTCAACTTAAATGTTCCTCAACCGGATCCTCTTGAGTACCTCTCAATTGCGCTACCTTCATAATGGACGGAGCCCACAGTACTCAACAGCCCAACCGTGGACAAGCGGTGGACTTTGGGTTCTTACCCATCCCAACACATCTTTACTATGCCCCTCAGAAGGCAGAACGCTTTGATCTCACACGCAACATTATTTTCTGTATCGCAACTACGTTCGGTTGGTCTTATTCTTAATTCTATATGTATCTATGTCGCTTACAATCCTGCTTTAAATATTCAGTCGTAGCTGACCTGTACTACTGTCAGCCCCTTCTAAGTAGCAATTTTATTTGTTTTACGCAAGCTTGCTGCGATAGCTGATTTTACTCAGTCCAGATAGCATCTTCCTTTAATGTATCGTATGATGAAGTTTCAAGGTATGTAACCTAAAGGAGCTGCGATCTTGACCGCTGACATATGCATTTTCAATGTCTAGTATACCTACGCTCTTACAAGCTGGGTATGCATCAGGGTTCTAACACCTTCAAGTAAATCTCGTCCCTAAATTCTCTTCACAGATATGCAGTTGGGTTACTCCTCGTAACGCCACTGGGCGACCTCGTTCGTCGTCGCCCGCTTATCCTCGCAGTCGTCTTCATAAACGCATCTCTCACCATCGGTCTCATTTTTACGAGATCTGTCGTTGCATTCCAAGCGCTTTCTTTCGTCATTGGCGTCTCCTCTGTTGCCCCACAGATTCTAATCCCCTTCGCAGCTGATATCACCCCTGCACCTCGCCGAGCCTCTGCTGTCTCCATCGTCTTCACCGGACTGCTCTTCGGCTTTCTTATAGCGCGAGTCCTCGCTGGCCTCGTGGCGGAATTTGCCAGCTGGCGCATTGTGTACTGCGTTGCAGTTGGCTTACTTTATTCTACACTAGGGATGCTCTATTTCACCATGCCTGATTATCCTGCAAAGAATGACGGAATGTCATACCTTGGGATCTTGTGGTCTATGGTGAAGCTGGCAGTCACTGAGCCGGCACTCATCCAGGCCTCCTTCATCACTTTGGCGTCCAATGCATGCTGGACAAGTTTTTGGGTTACGCTGACCTTCATCTTGGGTGATGCGCCCTACAATTACTCAACGTGAGTTAACCTGCTTGCGTTTTTTGAGTAGCTTCATACGGGTTCTAATGATCCGATGTTTCAATAGACTAGTCATAGGGTTGTTCGGTCTGCTTGGATTATTTGGGGCATCCGTCGGACCATTCTTCGGCCGTCTCTTGGACAGAATGACCCCGTGGTATGTTGCGTTATTAGCCACGGTTCTTACGGCGGGGTTCTGGGCGATCCAGGCCGGCGCCGGTGGGCTTAACATTGGCGCAGTGATCGTCGTGTGTCTGGGATTGGATATTCTCGATTGCATGCAGCAGATCGCACTCAGTATGTTCATATTGGAGTGCGTAGCGGAATTTGCATTTCTCTTTCCATTCTTTTCAATGTTTCCTTGTTGACAGGATCTCCGAAACGGAACGGTCGAGGCTGAACGCGCTACTGATTCTCTGGGTATGTCATTTTTTCCTTACCTAGTCTTTCGGCTTGCTATGTCCGTTCTCTACTATACTCCAGCCTCGTCTGGTTTCATCTATAATCTTGCTTCTATCGACGTTTGGATTCTGATGTCATCTGCAGAACTTTGTAGGACAAGTGATGGGTACAGCGGTTGGAACCAAGGTTTATGTCAGTTACGGCTGGCGTGCGGCCGCTCTTGTTTCTATCGCGTGGATCGCTTTCGAAATTGCCATTCTATTGATTCGGGGACCCCACTGTTCACGGAAGACGTGGTTTGGTTACGAGGGTGGTATTCAAATGTGGAGGGACTTGGGAGAGGAGAGCGGCAAAGAAAATGACGTTCCGCTCGAGGTCGCTGTGAACTGGAAGACCACTAGTTTAACCCCCGAATGTGAGGCAGGCGCGGCACTTGGAGAAAAGGGGGTTGAAGGGCGAACGGGAGAACGACTGGGAGAGACGCGGGATCGAGAAGTCTTGTTGGTGCTGCAGCATACATTTATAGAGGTATGAACTAACAACAAAGTTAATTATTGTATTACTCCAATTGTTGTACCGGCATGATAGCAAGTTCTAACGCTTGCGTGGGTCTCGGGAATAGCTTCCACCGTAAATATATTTATATATAGAACACACTAGTAGTAGCACAGCGGGTAATTCGGCATGTGGGATAGCTAGGGAGCTTTAGTTGATGACGAGAAATAAGACCGCGTCGGAATGCGATCCTCGCTTAATGTTAGCTCCAAACAACTTTAGGCCTTTATGCCTGCTCAAAATGTTGACTATCTTTTGCGACAGCAACGATAGGCTATAATTCCCCATAGTAAACCGTATATGATCAGAGAACGCGAACCATTTCAACCAAGGCCAGCGAATAATGGTACTTTCAGAATCAGCAAAGTCACACTGGCATAATTTTCTATCTAATACATGAGCGTCGGCTGAATGGATGAATACACGGTCATGGGATCTCGGTTGAAACTTAGGCAACCAGACTTGATTAGCTATAACATCTTCAGCAAAGAGACCATACATATAGAAACTGAACATATACATACTTCCAGTTAGGTTGCGCGGGTTGGGGAGGCTGCGGTTTGGGTGCAACTGGTCTAGTTAGTCTTCCTCGAGGAGTCCAGCCCCTGAGTAAGTGTTTAGCAAGAGTATATCATATACAGGCCGCGTGAGACACGGATGTACAATTCAGCTAGGTCGGCCTCAAAGTCCTCGTCGTCACTGTAGATAGTGTAGTCCCTGATCGGATTTTTAACGTCAGCACTTCTCTGATAATACATCAAATATGGGACTGACCGTTGAGATAAGATCGTTGCTGCTATATTGACGTGTGTGGTAGCCGTAACAACGGGCAGAGTTGCGATGGACTGCGCGGAGAGAACGTCCGGGACAACGTTGCCTTTGATTACACCATCCTGAATGGTGGAATAGTCGTATCCACAGGGACGGGGAGTGGACTCGGAGTTCATTTGGAAATGGGTGTAATACGTGACAAAAGAGTATGCAAGTGGCAAGAGCTTGAAGATGAACTTGAGGGTGGAGAAAACCGCGGGTAGGCTGGGTATATAATCTGGTTGGCTCTGAGGCTATCCAGTATACCGTCTATTAATCTGCTTGCATAGCATACCAGGGTTAACAGAGAAGTTGTTAGCACAGGGTGACCTCGCGATATTGATATTTGGATTCAATACCACACCTCGTGGATCGGAAGGCTGTTCAAAGACCAAGCCTTGCACCGCTTCCTATACAATGAGCGGAATATTCCACGAGATACGTCAATTGACCAGAGTCCAAGGTTTGCTAATACCAGTATTTCAAAAGGATATGCTCTCAGGATCGTTTTGATTATAATGGCAGTGCCAACTACCAGAGAAACCTGAAGAATAGGATTATCTGAGCTACATAGGAATATGTCAATCACAATTACGAGAAAACACACCTTAAAGGGTTCGCACATCTTTTGTGAACCGCCTCCGATACCACCTTCTCAGAAGCCGCAGTCGCATAGCCTGAACAGCGGCAAAAGCGACGAAGAAGGAAATCTCCCGGAAACCTGTGTTTCGAAGGAACCTTCGAAGAAAGCATGCACAGGTACAGCAGTAAACACGAGTGCAAGGCGCACGTGCCATCGTTCCAATCCCCGTATAGTAATACAACTGGTAAAAAAACTGACTGATGATTGATTTCAAGCCGCTGTACAGCAGATGGAGGCCATACGATCGGCGCGATGTGAATATAGCGAAAAGTAGCGGGATCCTGCTCCCAGTAGAAGGCTGAGCGTAGCGCTAGATATGCCAGCTAAGACGCCGTTCGAGCTTTCGAGCGTTCATGCTAATACAAGTTCCCATAACAGCGCCGGGGATGTTCGACGGGAAGTTGGTGTCAATGGGGGATACCTATATATATAAAGTTAATAAAAACGATAGTAGCATACTAGAGATATACCTACCGGTGTGCCTACGGCAGCCGCGTCATGGGGGACAACCCAGCTGAAACCACTCAGATGTGATGCTATTGATATGAAAGTGAAAGGTCAATCCTAATAAATTTCATTCAACCATGTAAGAGTGGGTTTCTCACGTGTAAAACCCAGCTATGGATTGAATAGTCCAGCTCCGACTGGATAATTGTCATTTGGCACAACTGCGCCCTGAGAAGGAAATTGAACGGCAAACGTTTCTCCAAAGCGAGCTATAATAAATTCGTACCCAGCCTGGTGTATCGTCAGACGCGATTCAACGAAAAGTAAGGAGCCAGAAAGCATACGGGGTCGCCATCCGATTCTGACTGTACTTCGGCCAACGAAGGTGAACAGCCATTTTCTGGGGTTACACCCACTCGAAAGCCATATTTCATATGCTCCATGACAGAGCGCGGCATCCCTGCGAATGATGGAACGTTCCATGTTTGACGTGACTAGAGGGGATATGGAGAATAAGATCAACAGTGTGCATTTCAACTCTGGGAACATGACGGCTGGTGGTCGAGAACAGAATGTTGCTCAATGATTGCCTCTCCTGGTTTGAGAATCCCGAATATTATACGCAGAACACATGTATGCAGATGGACCGGTGATAGGTGGTCTTTAAGTGGTCAAATTTCATGCCATAAAGTGGCTAGACTGCACTGGATCCGTCCTGAAGTCCCGTCAAACACCCAACCGGACGCCTGCGGGCCCATGCGCGGCCAACGCGGGCGCACTCCTATCAAACCTGACAGGAGCTGATGGGCGAGCCTACACTAATCGAAACGGGTCAGTATAATGAATCAGGCATGTTAAGACGAAATGCGCACGACCAAGGCTTTAGTAAACAAAAGCCAATTCACTCAAAATAACCCTCGTTGGGGTAGAGCGTGATATTGCAGCATTTTTAAGGGGTGTAACCTATCAAATAAGCTGCTGTCCAGTGACACCATCAAGGCACGAGATATTCTGTAACATAAGGACATCAGCTTCTTAACGATAGATGCACAGTCACCGAGTAAATACCTCGACTAAAATGAGTTTAGGATGTAGACGGGTGGATGATAGGGCCGGGAGCCACTCTGTAGCTGTGTCCGAACCTTCGGGCGACAGTAAGAAGGGTGAGATGGTTCTGAATCAGACCATCGATCTCATTCGTTCACTGTTCCGGTATCAAATGTGGTGATATCGAGTGATATGACATGTGCTCGCTGTATTCCAAAGGTGGTACTTGGTGGTAATAGTCTTCAGCCGGTAGTTTAGATGGTGATATCGTTGAAGTCCGACTCAGAGTCGGGATAGGTCGGGATACACTCCTGAGAGGCCGCATCCGTTACTATTCGCGCGATTTTTGCGAGCTCATAAGGCCATCGATACCCTTCAGAGACATCCGTGGCAGGCAGATTGAGCCGTAGGAAGGGCAGAAGGGGGATGATCGTCTAGTAAGGAGTTGAAGGCGTAAATCATCGACAGAAATCTGGTACTTGCGGCGGACCGATCCAGGGGCCTGTGAGAAGCGCCGAACGATCTCAAGTCGCGCGGCATCCGCCGAGTCCCATGTGCTTTGACTGGCACTTTGTTGCTTTCACTTTGCGTTGTCTGTCGCCAACAAGTTCTTGGCCAGAATTCAAAAGTCATGGATCCGACGCATTACGGCCGCATCAAGAAACATACGCTCCCGTAGAAATGATCATCGGAACGACTGGAACCCTCTGGAATTGTGCGCGGAGTCCCTTAACATAAGGCTATCAACCGCTATGCTCTCTTACAATCTGGCCGTAGGTACAGTTCACTGTCATTCAGCCACAGAAAATCACTAAATATGTAGTCACGAATTACTCAATGCTAAATACTTTCGACTGCCGGCCGCTCATTGCCTTTGCCTTGACCAAAAGTCTGCGTCCCCGGCAGGCGCAGTCAAGCTTTTTCACAGACTCAATCAAACCCGCTGACATACCGAACTGCATCACGCGTTGCGGGAAATCATGAATGCTCCGTTCATTTATTTTTGTTGTGCCTAAACTGCTTCACTTACGGTCTTCTCGGAAGCATCGGAACTCGGGGGATGGGCATGAAATCCGTGGCGTCAGAAGTTTATTCTGGCACGTACGTAATACGCACGGAGTGATAGGGAATGATACTCTGCGGAATGGATCTTCCGACGCAACGCATGATGTTCAAACGATGACGATTTGGAATTTGAAAGTAAGTGTGTCGTTACTCGAAAAAATAGTGTCTAAAAATGAGCTCTTTCTTATAGGATATTGAATCCAAATGCACCCCCAGAGGTCTACTTGGGCCGAGAGTCATCGAACCTTTGTATTTTTGTCTCTAGCGTGATCGCCTGAAAGGTTCTCTTCCGTACCATTCACTTGGACTAGTAATCACCTCGAAGATGGATGAAGCATCGGATGCCCAACAGTTCGACCATGGGCCCTTACCGATTCCAACATACCTTCGCTATGTTCTTTAGAAGGCAAAACGCTTTGATTATGCGAGCAATGTCATTTTCTGTATCGCAACTACGTTCGGTTAGTTTTACTGCTAACTATGTAAGCATTTAGGTGGTTGATAAATCGATGACTCTATGTTAAATATCCAGTCGTAGCCGACCTGAACTATGGTGAGGCTGGCAGTCACTTAACTGGCACTCATCCAGTCTGTTTCTTAAGTAGACATACCAAGACAGCGCTGTCTCTCCTACCGTCACTGGCTAGTCCTGTCAATTCTGCGCTCGAGCTCGAACTCTTAGCGGTGACACTGCTCACGGAAATGGCGGTGGGAACGACGAGCACACACTTCTGAGATATGAGAACGGCATTATATAGGAGTTGAATATTTTTTATATCAATCCACAAATAGCATGAGCTCCTTGAAGCAAAGAAGACAATATGTTCACCTATCCTAGTCCACCGGGAAACTGCCCGGCATGCACAAATCTTCTACCATCTCGATATATGCATTTGTTACATCGGAGTGTTCCGGCATACGTCGACCGCCACTCGATGCCTGCAACTCCAAGAGGGCCAAGATGATTTTATCACGGTCATCAGTTGGCCAGCCCATTTCTTCACATTTTATACGACCAGCCCTGGCTATGTCAAGTGCCGTATTGCCATAGCAGTGGTCGAGAGCGCCCAAATCCAGGTCATCCCCGCCAATCCGGATGAGTTCTTTCACATATTCGGCCTTCCCATAGTAAGCGGCCATATGTAACGGTGTCGACCCATCAATGTGTTGAAGGTTGATATCTGCCCCTGCATGAACCAACAATTTCAGTGCCTCAACGTCTCCCGAGGAGGCGGCCAAATGAAGAGGGCATCCCTCGTACACATCGGCTCCACACTGTAGTAATGTTTCAAGCACATTTGGTATGCCCATCCAAATGCACCATTCAAGAGGTGTAACGCCCATCTGGCAGGGAGCATTGATATCCGCTGCCGTGCCTAACAACATGTCCCTCAAAGACATATTACGAGTTCTGTGGGTAAGCACGGCCCTGTGGACGTCCGGGAAGTCACATCTCTCGAGCCAATCTTCCCAGCTATCAATGATGTCCTCATGGAATATGGGGCCAGCAATGTGGATCTGGAGTGGGTGTGCTAAGCCGATATGAGACTCCTGATACTGCTGAGGCGGGCTAGATTGTTGGAGTAACTGTAGCGGTGTCCTACAAACCAATGATCATGACTCAACATGGCGTAAAGATTGTAGAACGGTGAAACATACCGATGCCACATGTCCTCTTCCCATTCTATATGAGCACCTTCATCCGTCAATAACTGGAGCATTTCGGAGGTTTGCTCATATGAATAGTAATGAATCCGCCTTGCAGCCCACTAACACGGGGAATTAGAAATAGATCTGCAACTCTATGTGGGAACATACATGAAGCACGCCCCATCCATACCCGTCAACATCATTCACCGATGCCTCGCCTGATACGAGCAACTTCCTCACGCCTTCGATGTCCATCCGCATGATGCATTGGAATATTGGCGACGTATCCCGGACTCGTCGAGGGGTCTGCAAGCAAAAATGGACGGGAAACGCCTCCAGCCGGATCTTCATGTCCACGGCTATGAACCACGAAGGGAAGAAGAACTTGATTTTCGCGATCTGGCGATTCTTCTGCGTCCGTCGACAGGTCTGGACATTGCAGCTGGCGAAGGACCAATGGAAGAAGGAGCGGGGCAGGTACAAATTGCCGAACCAAGAGGAGCACCAATATGGCGTGGCACGAGTGAGCCTTGTGTCGTGGCAGCAACATTCACATCGACTTTCGCACTGGAGTGGCAATTTGAGGTCCTTCACGCTCAACGGTCTCGATGTGCGAGGAGAAAATGAAATATCTTGCGATGTTTGTCCACCAGACTGAACTTCCACGGATCTTGGAATGTCTGGTACCGACATCGACTCAGACGCCGCAGGGGGGGCACAGGAGGCGGAAGGCGGTTGAATGACCTCCGAACTCGACGCAAGAATGCAGTATATTCTATCTTGATTGTGGGCGAAGGCGGCCATACGCTCCTCCATGGCGGCTTGAAGGTTCGCAAACTCTGCAGCCTGTCGAGTGACCCAAGAGTCGTGATCTCGTTTAAAAGCCTCGACAAGCTGGATGATGAAAGGTTGTATGGCATCAACAGATTGACTGAAACGTTCATATCTTTGAGTCAGAGAACGTCATAGTCGTAGTTGAATTAATCAGCGTACGAGGTAGATGCCGCGACAATGGCTATGATGGATGTCTTCAGTGATGTAAGGCTTCCCCTTAGCTTCTCGCATCGGCCACCTCTCAGAAACCATTGTAGTTTCTTCACCCGTATTTTCCCATCCCGCCGTGATTCTGCCACTTTATTTACAAAAGACTCGACCTCGCCCAGTGCGTCTTCGAAAAGTTTCATCAATATAGCTGCATTGACACCCGATGGGACAACGGCAGAGTCTGTGACGCGTAATTGCTGCAGCTGCAGTAGGAGGCTCCCAATCTGCTCTGCATCGTGCTTCAAAGCCAAAATATCTGTTGGCGCGTCTTTGATACTGTCAATTATCTCGTAGACCTTGTGGACTGCCTGTAGGCCAAAGGCTACGATACCGATAATAGCGCTTGCACCGTCCGCCATCTGGGACCGTATATCAGGATAGTGGGAGGGGGGATAGTGGGAAATAGATCCCACCTGCGGAGGTCTGGTTAACAGGGCGATTCAGATCATCCTGTCCAAGTTTGCCATAGATACGAACGATACAGCCTCGCAGTCACAGTCTCAAGAGAATCCTAGGACTAAAAATCGTCAGTCAATATTAGCTACATCCTCACATCGCTTACTATTGACTTTTGGTTGTTTTTCAGACCAGCAAGTTGAGAGACGGTCGATGACTCGGATTATACCGGCCCTATGTCGGAAAAAATACCGGAGACGCGTGAGGCGCCCCGAGGCCTCGAGACGGCCCGAGGGAGAGGCGCCTCGCTATGCCTCGCGATGGGAAAGTTCCCTATCGAGATGGCCTCGGGATGGTCTCGCGATGGCCTCGCGAGGTTATCAGGATGATGACAAGAGGGTTATCAACCCCTCAAGATAACTCGATAGGCCTCGTAAAAATCATTTAATTTCGGGATGTAGTCACGATGTCTAAATGAGGCAAGCTCGAGGCGAGCTCGATGCCAGCGCCTCGAGAGGCTGAAGTGGATTTTCCGACATAGGAGGAACCACTTCAGGCTCGGACCGAGGTTGCCTCCCACGTGCTCACATGACCTCCGCGTTGTGTTTGTTTGTCCTTTTGTTTGCCAGGCGACCCCTTCCTCTCCACACCATGTTTGACACTGGTTTGCCATACCCGCGACATACGCAGCCCCAGATCGCAACTTCATGTATCTATGTTCTTCTAAGTGGCTTGTAGATGTTGAGAGCAGCAAGTTTTGAAAATCCACGAAACCACCGTCTGATATGGTGCGTTACTCCATATTATGGTCCAATTACTACGTCGTATATCTTCCGGATCGGTAGGATATTACCTTCTAATCTTCTCGTAATTTCAGCAGCCCATGTAACAGCAAGTCCAAGCACACTTCGGTGAGGGATATGGCCAGGTCTTCTTCGAAGGTACATCTCAGATTCGATAAATATAGCTCCATTCTTGGGTTGACACTCTTTGCTTGACGTGAAAGAGTCTGACGTGCCAGTGACTCCGTAAAGACCCACAGCTGGCTCATACTTTTGATTCAGTTTCAATATGGTTTACAAATCACTTCTTTAAATACTTAGCCCCGGACTACATGCTCGAAATCTCTCCTCCCACATCAGGAAAGTGGTCATGGCTACATAGCAGCGGGATGTCTCTTGTTTCATACCCGCAGCTATCAGAATATCATAATCTACAGTAGACTGACCCTTATATCAGATCTGAATCTTTGCTACTGTGAGATCGACAGAATCAAAACAAAATATGGGATGCTATCATGTGCAACCATAGAACACTTGTACTATCAGGTTTCTCGTCTTTACTGAGGCCCGGGGAGCGTCAACCATGACTTGCCTTTTTCCTCACTGTCATCCACTTCGGACTTGACCAATCCACCCTTTTAAAGATGTACTATATACTTATTTCCTTGTGAGACTATCTCTTTCACCTTTTGCATCCGAGCTAACGCAGTCAGTAGTACTTTTTGACTGTCAGCAGCCCCACTAATCGAAGTTGAAGTATCTCTCCATGCCCGGCGGCCTGAGTCACGGAAACCGCCTGCCTGCCTAGTATAGACACACTAGCGCTGCTTTGGTATGTTCACCGAATTTGAATCTCCGTTTGAATGTGTGGTCAGGCCTAGCCAGGCCAAGCCGTCAAGGCCTTTTGTATAGTGCTTAAATGTAGGTTTAGTTGCTTATTTCTTCACTTCATATCATTGCTGACGAATTGTATTGAAAGAAATA
>MLYV02000693.1:0-28893 GCA_001913855.2 Hermanssonia centrifuga | reverse complement strand
TATATATTGTAGCTACAATACTATTATTGGGGCCAACATTCACGTCTGCTTCCAGCAACGGCATTGTTGTTTTAGAGGATGGAATTGGCATTATGGTAGTATTTTCCGCGTCCAAACATCTACATCCTTGACGCTCACCAATCTCTGAGCAGGAACCAGTCGTTTTGATGTACTTGATATCCACCATACTCGCTGATATCGCCATCAGTGCGTGCCTTTGGGTCTTGATCAACCCTCGCGAAACGGCCATGATGTCTAGGTAATCTAGCTACGTTATAACAGGAACGAACTTCACGGCAGTGCTGATGACCCTCGGATTAGCACAACCCGATACGCCGTAGTAAGGCTGATGATGTTCGCAGGCCGTCGTTGTATTATCATCGTGTGGGTAGTTCTCCCCGATCAGCAGTCTCATTCGAGGAACGCTCACCTTGTTCAATATCGCACGACAGAATACTCGCGGGAGTAGAATTCGGCTTTGTAAATCATATCACTCTATCTGTGATTTTGTCGTCGACTCACTGTTGCATCTCCTTGTAGATTTTATCTCGGTCGTCCATAATATCCCAGGGAACATTCTTTGGGTTGGAATGCAGCATGGCAGGCGGTCAGTAATCGTCCGTGGGAAATTGAAGAGGGGCCCATACTCATTTTAGAACCAGTGTACCTTGAGTCTTTCTTGCTCAACTTGAACGCTCGACGTGTTTTACGAAGTGGACATCAGCCTTGGGAGGACACAATGGAGGATACGATGGAATTACGCGATATTGAAGGCCTTGGGCAAAGTAATAGAAATGACGAGGTAGGTTCCCATATGTATATTATTATGCCAACTGTATCTGACATCTTTATAGTCCGGACCTGTACTGCAAATCTTCTCCGGGAACAACAAATCTGCAAAAATCACATGGCCCGAATTGTAAGGGCAATTCGGTAAAATATACTACAGTGAAAACACTAATATGTCGTCGACGTAGAGTTTTTGGCCGAGGGTGGTAGTTGAATGCATGTATATTATTACTGGCTCAGGAGCCCGCTCTCAGCTACGTGGTCGTCTGGCTCGGGCCAGTATCCTTTTCGCTACCTCCGTCCGTGGACTCGACGCTCTGCTCCCCCGGGATAACGATCGGCGGGAGGACACGACGTTCGCGGAGTATGATCCGTCATCATCATCGTGTATGGCATCCACAACTTCCGCTTCCTCATCATCCGTATCAAAGCTATCTGCGTGCGCAGAACGGCGCCTGGCCGTGGCCTGCCAGCCCCGTCTCGCCTCGGCCTTCTTGCCTTTAACGAACAGAGCCGCTCTTGATTCGTCTGGAGGGATATAGGCGGGCGAAGGGGGAGAGTTTGAAGGGATGAGAGGAGTGATTTCGAATACTGTCGAACGGTTTGGACTACGTTGTGTTGAGCGATTGTACGAACGATCCCATGAACCGTTCGCTATCCGAGAATAGTCGTCGGAAGCACCTTCCCCAGTAGAATACTCATGCAACGCGACTGTCGCCTCTTCCTCCACGCGTATAATCGCCCTGTACAGCACGTTCTCCACAGTCGTCAGAGAATCACTGTGTCTCCAGATCTCGAGAACCACATCTTTCGTGAAGCCGTACTTCTGGGATAACTCGTTGAGAACGCCTTCGATGGCATGGTCGAGCACTCTAGCGCGGTCTCGAGGGGATATAACGATACCTGCATGCGATAGGACGAGCGAGGGGTCGGCCTCATATCTGGAGCGCGGAGAGGAAGTACGGGTGGATGGAAGGGAATGACGAGCCTCTCTAGCATGCAAGAATAAAGGCTTGGGGAAAGTACCAGCGAGTGTATGCCGCCGATCGGCCGGACGTTCTGGAAAGACATCCTTTGCTCTCCCCTTCCCTTTATCTTGGTGACCAGACTCCAGGCCATCATCCTCATCTCCGACAGATACCCGCCGGGAACCCGTCGAGCGTCCACGCATTCTCGGCGGCTCCTGCGCTGCTCCATCCATAGTTAATCTCTTCGGGATAGTCTGGGGAGGTAACATCGTTCCTTTTTGCATTCCTAACCTAGGATCAGAATCTGCGGCGCCAAATACGTCGTACGTGGCCTGTGACTGGGTGGGCTGGCTGAAAGGATGGTGCGGAGTTGTTTCACGAGCAGGCAGCGGTGATTTAGATGGCACAGCTTGCGATTCCGCCGGTAGCTGCGTCGGTTGACTAAATGGATGGTGTTCCCGAGCGAATTCCTCCGCTGTGTGCTCTGAAGTATCTGCGGCGGTCGGTGCCTTCGTGGGGACCACAACTTCCTCTCTCTCACTGCCCACTCTAAATGTGGCCTTACGCCGTTTCGGTGGCCACTCGGTAGGCTCCTCCCCGGCTGGACTAGTAGACTGCGTTTCCGGACCCTCACCGACGCCACTCGCTCTCCTAACAGTTCCTTTCTTGAACGCTCTCTCGTCCAGAGCACTATTGAACGCGCCTTCCACCCTGACTGGTAATTTCCGCGCTCTCGGTGACAGTGGAGGGCTGTTTTGAGCTGCAGCCACAGGTTCTGGCGAATGGAAGAAATCGTCGTTGGCATCTGTTCCGGTCCGGCGATGCCGTTTTCGTTTTTGTGAGAGGGTTATATTGGCTTGCAGGGAGAGATGAGTCGCCGATGGATTAGGTGGAGGATGAAGAGTGTAGGATTCCCTGCGGTCAATTGGGTCTTGGTCACTGGTAGCGGCTTGTCTGTCTATAACCAGATCGTCAATGAATGGATCGTTTATCCTCCCATTCGCCTGACGGTCTGGTGAATTAGGTGCGTCGCTTGTAGGAGGGGTCGGTTCCTGTGAAATGTTCATGTTTCTTGACAATCCTGCAAGCTGTTCCACCTGTAGCTTGTCTAATGTCTCAGGGGAAGGTATGACTTGGGAGATCGGCGGTGGTGCTTCGCCACGCGGTGTCGATGTTGACGGGTAGCCGTGATGATGGTCAACGTTCATGGGGTCCTTGGAATGATCACTTGGGCGGACGATGATGTATTCGGGCTCAGCGTCTTCCAGCTCTGGCGGAGAGCTGTGATGATCGTTTTGAATATCCAACTATCATGAGAGAGGTAAATGAAGCATACCGGTCGTCCTCGTTCTCGTGGTTTTCCAGTGCTTTGGGAACAGATTTGTGTTTCTTTACACGAGCGGGCGACGAGTTTGCTTCGGATGGCGCGCCTGGCGATACAAATATATCTCCCTCATAAAAATCGGAAGGTGGCGGTTGTAGGCAGGGTTCATCGACCTCTTCCTCTTCCTCTTGCGTCTTCTTTGCATCTTGATCCTCTTCTATCAGCTCGTCCTCTTCAACCGTCTCATCTCCCTCCGATTCAACAATCGCTTCGATCGCAGGAATCTCCTGATCAACGATACTGCGCGATTGTATTGACGACCCCTTATCGACCATAGAGTCTGCCCCTTCAATCTGCAGCGAGTTATATTCGCGATCCTGTATGCGCCTACGCTTCCTTTCCCTGTCATCTGGGGTCTTCTGATGCATTGGCCTTTTGCCGTTGGCTTTCGCAGATGTAGACGGAGCAGGTCTGGCGGTATTCTCCTCATCCCCTCTGTCATTTGAAGTACTAGTCGAGGCCTTCCCTTTGACTACTGCACGCTCCGCCTTGATCTGCGCTATCTTCTTCCAGGCCTTTTTCGAATTAAGAGACGGTTCATGAGGATCGATGCCGTAGCTCGTGTAGCATCTCGCGATGGAACGGTCGAATGCAGCTTGTCTGACCTTGTACCGTTCGCGCCATGAGGATGCCGGATGTCGTGAAGCCCATGGCCAGAAATCGTCCTCCTGCAGAGGAGTCGGATGAACGGTCAAAATAAGAACATACGGAGACTCACATTATCCACCAGTCGCTTATACAACGTGTTCCCTAACCGATCCCTGCCTGAGGGATTCGCGAATGCAAGGTATTCGACTAGGTGGTCGTCGTCTTCACTTGTAAATGGCGCACGAATTCTCTGGCTAGCTTTGGGCGTCGCCGGAGCCTTCTCTTTGTCCTTGGGCTCAGGAACCGTGCCTTGCCTCTTCTGATGCCGCAAGATCAGTGCATCGAGACGCGCCTGTTGCCTAACATAATAATCTCTCCAGGAACTCCAGGTATGTCGACGCGAGAACGACCATGTTCTCTTCTCCTGGGATAGTGTTTGTAGAGGGTGGAATAACGAGTAATACGACTCACGTTGGCGACCAGCTTCTTGTACAACTCGTTTCCGCAACGTCCCTGCTTCTGGGGGTTGTACTTTGCGATGTACTTTACGAGGAGGTCTTCATCTTCGTCTGTGAATTCTTGGCGGCCCGACCTGCAATTTTTCAGCGAGGTATTTCCAGGGTGAGATAACCGATACTCACGACATCCTACCTTCAACGACGACTGCAGAACAAAAGTGCAACGCCGAAACGGCCGGAGTCACGTACACGTGCGAGCCACGTGATTGAATTGACCGTCGGCGCCTGTGCTAGAGGTGCGCTCATAGCCGATCCTGTGTGACTACGTCTCTATTTCAGAATAAGAGTATGACAGAAGCTCTCAAACGTACTACTGAACCAAAGGTGCTCCTCGACGGGCCTGTGTGTCAACTAGATCTGCCTGATTTTATATCTATGTGGTATCGATCGATATGATGAACATTGGAGATGAGGGACGACTCCCAAGTGCCGAAAGGGAACCTTTTTATCGTGTCGTAGTCGAGGGTTGTGGTTGAACCCGAAGCCTTGTTTTGACGCAATTGTCGGGAGCCCGACGTTCGGCTTAAATTCCCAGGATTGTGGGTCCACAAACCTGTTTGTATGCTTTTGGTTGCCATCTCATTTCTGAACAAGCACTTCCTGCCGGTGCTCCCCACCTCCTTGTCCTTATCGCTTTCTCAACTACCATAGGCAACGGCACGACATCGCACAAGGAGCTGTATAATCTATCACACATCAGATTCCTTCGTACCTGGAAACCGCACCCAGTGTCTCCAAATCTTACGGTATCTTCAACAAAGCTTTCCACCAGACCTTGTTGCAAAAGCGGCTCGTGATGTATAGCCGAACGCATTGAAATCCTGGCAGTTATGGCGCCAACGGCCAGACTGTCTCACGGCAAGTCGCTCCGCCGCGCCATAGTCCCAATCATTTAACTGTATGCAACTTTCCTTGGGTGTACACCAGACGATGATGGCACGCAGGTCTAGAATAACCAATAATGAAGCCTATTTTCTGGAATAGAGACGTAATTAGGAACAGCACGCAACAAAATCAGCGGCGACCGTACCTCTCTGGTGTCCCTGTTCAAAAATTCGCGGCCCATAGAAGAATGAGTCAAACCCTGCCGTGAGTGTCGCCCATATACTCACGCATCTTGTTGAAAGATTGTAGGCCTGGCTGCAAAGAATTCACTGACGAAGATGTTGGAAATCTTCTCATGGCTCCCACCCTCTTTACATTTTCTCGATCCTGTCTACTGGCGGAGGATGCAACTTTCATCGCGGACCAGTACTCGCCGCAGTACTTTTGTCTTGGCGATGGGGTTTATAGAATTGGTTTAGAGACGGCGAGTTTCTGAGTCATATCAACAGAGAGATCCCCTATTCCCTGATACATTGATTGTACAGCCCCATGAGCCTGGGGATACTATTTCCACTAGCTCACCCCGGCTTCGGCTGGTCCTTCTTTTCTATCATTATATTCCGCTACCTAGGCTTCGAAAGTGTTGGACACCCTGGCGTGCATGTAGATGAGGAGTCGCCAAATTAGACCGTCCTGTTGGAGATCGATGCATTGACTTTCTAAATTCAACCATCCCTACTCGTAATAGTAACCTCGCAGCACTAAAACGCAACCCTTCCGTTGACGTGTGCACAGTAATGCGACATAATGACTATGTCATCTTCTATGCTGATCCGATGATGAGGATTCCCCAACCCTCTTGGTATGATGTCGCATACCTGCATACCGCGGAAATTTGGCCTCCGTGCGGCATTCATAACGATCCTTCTACACCAAAGAACTTCATTTCTCCCAGCATTTATCAGCTCTTTCTTGGGATGAATATCAACAAATTGAGCAATTTGGCGTTCATCTTGATATCATTTCTGCTCAATTTGCGCCGGCGGGTTCATTTCCAGAAGTATATCCCTGATTCAGGCTTTTCAATTGGATATCCACGACATGTATTGTTGGAAACATGGGTGGAGGATGGCGAAATCTCGACGAGGGATACCGATATGCATAGGTTCGACACCTTAACTTCGACTCGGATTCTTGTTGGCTACTCCTTCGACTCCCCGGAGGTTATGTCAGTGATCCGCTATGCAGTTGTAGTATATCGCAATGCTACAAGAAACCTGCGTTGTTAACGTAGGAAACCAGCGATAGGCTAGAAAGTACACTGCGAATATCACAATCACCAATACGATTAGATTGAGTCCATGTCAAGTAAGAGAAAATACCCGAAGAAATACGCATACTGCGCCATTAAAGCGTACGTTTACTAGTTACTTCTTTGCTGTGGGATATTATTGCTGAACTTCCAGCTCTGCCATCCAGATATTATGTGCGGCGGGCATAACATATAAAAGCCACAGATCGTCCGCCAGGATGCCGCGCTTTCCGCCTTTCCCGATTGCCCATTGTTTATTCCCCTGAATACGTTGTTTCTGCATACAGGATCATGAGTCTAAAGTTCTCAAGGATAAGAACTCAAAAAGCTCACCCCCATCGCGGTAACAAAACGTAAAATTTGATGGCCTACCGCGCTCGCGAAACGATTGCGAGTAAGAAATCCATCCTTGTCCTGCACCGGAATATACATGCCCTTCTCGGGATAGCCAGGCCACTGGAGAAGGTTCAAATGACATGTCATCAGTGGTCGGCGAAGAGTTGTTCAACAATTTGTTTACTGACCTTTATGACCAGATGGATCTGCCTGGATCCGTTCGAAGCGAAGACTCTGTCCTCGCCATTATCAAGCTGCAAATAACCCTCTCTGGCGTCCTTTACTGAGACCCCAAGGATGCCGTTTATCCTGAATTCAACTTTGGACGTTCGGCTTGCCCGAGTTGTCACCTCCAACGTCTGGGGAATACGAATCCGAGGTGGCGCCTGAGCGACTGGCTGCGGAGTCTGCGAGTTGGTCATAGCATGGGGGGCTGAGGTCACTTCGGCCGCACGTGATTGCGGAACTGGCATATACCGATCATTATAGATGGGCATTCCACTAGTCGGAAAGGACGGATAAGGCCCAGAGATATAGGGCGATTGAGGCTGGTATGCGAGGGGTGGGGCATCGCTAGATGTCGCAACATTCAACATCGGAGAGGATATCGCGTATGGCGAGGGTAAGGTATGATTCTGGGGAACCATCTGCATCATTGGATGCATCGGATACACGTAAGGCGGCTCGTTCATCGAATAGACATTGGGTTGTCCGGATGGAAAATAATGTGGCGGAGAGAGATACATGGTCTGTCCTTGAGCGGCCTGAGGGACCAAGGCAGTCGGTGCGCTAGACGATGCAGTGGTTGCACCGAACATGGCTCGAGGAGACTAAATGCACATCTCAATCAGCATAAAACACGCTTGACACTAAGAGCCCACATACAGCGGAGTATCGCGGAAAGGCATCCTATGATACGGGTGAGGATGCGTCATTCACAACAATTTGAGCACAGGCATACCCATTGAAGTGCATGGTTGTGCGGCGTGAGATGTTGTTGATCACTTTCAGGTGTTGTATTAGATTGCTGCTCGTAGTAGTAATCGAAGTTTTGCATGCCCAGGAGTGTGGCGCGTCCCAAAAGTAAGGCTACTGGACTGTTGACCCAGCATCTTATAGAAAGTTTGGTAGGCCATGGACGTGCGAGGCAGTGAGTCGTCCGCGTCAGACGTCGAGGACGATTCCCAAGACTTGTGCCAGTCCATCTCCTGGTCATGTAACTACACAGGCCTCTTCATTCTTGGAATGGTCAGTTCGAAAGTCGGGGGCGGGGAATATACACGAGGCCAACCTGAGGCGGCAGTCGGGATTCGATTGGAAGTCGAATGGAACACACAGCAACGAGCTGGGGCATACAAGGGGTAATATTGTCGGTGCGGATATCATGGTCTGACGTTATTCTTGCAGCGCCATTGCCTCGTGTATACGAACAGCGAGGAACCTAGTCCAGATGCGCTCGTTGGCCGTTCAAAATAGGAAGGGAGAGGGCAAAGCGATGCCAGATGGCTTGTGACTCTGTACAGCATTCCGCATCAGGAGGCGCTTTTGGTCCTTCTTTTCCCGCTTTTGGCGCTTTAGCGCTTGCGTGCCCGACATTACAACCCGCTTTTTTCGACATTGCAACGAGACATTAATACCAAAAAAATACGATTTCCCGAGTTTCATCAAATCTGGGAATTTGAAACATTTTCCCCATTTTTTTTCCCGTGAGATCGCAGACAATAACAATAAATCTTTATCGTCGGACTCTGGCGTCTTGCTCTCGACCTACGATCAGCAGCTTCACCGCCTACTTCTCTTTCGCACTCTTTGCAGACATTCTAACACCATTTCAACTATTCTTAGCGCCATTATGACGCACCCACAGCCCGCCGTGTGTGCTTGTGTGTCCACTGGCCAGACCATTTCGTCGTGTCCGCCGACATAGAGCCCGCGGCTTTCTTACGTTTTGTTCGAATCAGTCCCGGTGGAGAACAAAAGGTCAGGACGTGTCCTGTGCACAATATATCCTTTCCTTGAGCATGACTCATTAGGGGCCGGATGTCCGCATTATTGAGTTCCCCAAGTTCAACGCTCTACCGTTGAGCTTTCTGAACGGACCGGCTCACGTTTGGAACACGCGGAGACGTACAGCATTCTGCCTCTCAAATCTCAGCTTCAATACCAGCGCAGAAATGGTTCGTAGTTTTCTATATGTTAGGTTGATTCCAATTTCCTGCTGAACAACGTAGGACACAAAGAGTTGGTTTCCTTTGTTTTCCTCCAGTTCTTCCATTTCATTTAATTAGACCAAAGTTCCCGGTTGGCGGTTGCTCTATGTCGTTGATATTCACCGTGGCTGTGCTGAAATGTGATCGTCGGGAATATCCTTTTTTGGAAGGGAGCCAGTTTCCTGGTCAACGGGAGATCCTTGAAACTCTGTAATACAAACTGTACAAACTAACATAGAACTTGATGATAGAAGTATATCGATTTAGAGTTCATCAATAATTATAATAGCCTCGAAAACAAGTACCGCCTACCAATCACCCTCCAAGCTGAGGCATCCGAGTTGATGCTTATGCACTCAATTACTACTTACTTTCTCCGTCTCGTCTGTACTTCTCCACAAAAACCCAAGTGATCACAATCAAATCCAAAATATGTAATCCCGCTTCATCAATTTCCAATATAGACTTGGAACCCTTGAGGAGGTTTGCTTCCTTGAAACGAGCAATGAGTTTGGCTGGCTTAGAGCCGTCGTTCAATTCTAGCTGCAATAGATGAATATATGCCGAAAACGGATTTGTACATGCGTACATGGCAAGAACCCCAGCCCATACGCCAAATATATGACTTTCCGTCCGGGGCAGTGAATGTCCGCGTCCTAAGCGGCGTTAGGAGACTCAGTTCGAGAAAGGTAAGCGTTTACTCACATCCACATGAATCCGCCAGCCGGCATAAATTTGCTAAATTCCACAATCCTTCCGTCATACACCAGTCTCGGACTATCTACATAGTTCCAATGGATCCTTGCTATCTCCGATGAGTCAGGACTAATAGTGCTTCCATCCAGACTGCTACTTGCAGGGTCCGGAGGTACGGAAGAGTCTGGAGAACGCATGCTAGGACCACCACGAAAGATTGTGGTCGTGCGTCGCGTCCATTTGAATGGAGTGCATATGTGATAGAGAGGTGTGCCTCCGGCGTCCAAGATGAGTGTGTTTGTAGGGGAGTCGCGAGAGAGTGTCAGTTCCATCATGGACTGGCAAGGGCTCGTAGTATGGCCCTGGAATTTGGACGGATGAAAGCACGAAAGCCTGCCATTATGTATAGTTAGTTATAGAGCGCTAGCGCAGTCAGGAGACGGTAACAGCCTGATGACAGAAACCGCAGCCGCGTTATCGAGCGCTTTATTGATGTGACTAGCGCCCAACCTTCGGAATTGAAAAAGTGCGCAAGAACGCCAGACGGTCGCCGGTCGATATATAATGCGAAGAGGGATATTAAAGACTCGATAATCAGCCAGAATTTGGATTGACTTATGAATACCACGCCTTGAAGCTTGAAGGGCCAATAGCAGGGGCCCTTGGGCTTGGATTCTTCGACCAATCTTCAGCACAGTAGGACATTGTGTTTAGGCCTGAGTTTGCATCTATGGGCGCAGTAGTTGGATGGGTGCTTTCCGATGAAACCCGGATCACTGAACGACTTTGCAATGCGTGCTGCTTGATGCTTTCACCAGGCGGCACGAGCGAACGAATGCTTTGCACCGCATTCTGTGAGTAATTGGCTAGGAGACCCGCAGAAATGATGAGAAAGGACAGTCCATCCAATCGACAACGGTACAACCAAGCCTCAAATGACCGGACTCTTTCATCGCTTCAAACTGACAAACCTTCCCAATCCGCTGTCCCCTCTCTCCGCAAAAGGGAAGCCATGGACGCATCTATCGTCTGTAGGTTGGAAGGAATAGTATCGTGGTCGCAAAAAAATGAACTGACGGTGGTATCCACCTGTGCGTTTGACGATGTAAAGACCGAGAATCGAAGGAGTGGCAAGCGAAGGGGGCGGTGGCCTGAGTCTTGTCGAGATCAGGACATAGTGCGCGATCTCAAACGAGTCTCTAATGATTTCATCGGTGGAGGGATCCTCGATGCTAGGCAGGGGCCAAAATGGGCTGCCATACCTGTCGGTTCGCACTGGCGCAGTTACCAGTTTATTGCGTACGGATGCCAGGTCTTGGGGTTTTACCTATTCGGTTCTGCAATGTACGTCTACGAAGGTCAAGGCATATCTATCGAGCAGGTAATCTGGTTAATCACGGTCTGCTTTAGCGTGTCATCGAGGAGGGTGTGGAGATTTAGACTCACTGCGTTTCCCAGGAATTGAGCACGTAGGAAGCAGTGACTGGTCGGCCAGAAGCTATATCATAAAAGACGATGGGATTACGGGCGTCCATTGCAACCGAGTACATAGGTGGGTGTGGACACGCCAAAATGTAGTATATGTACTAATTGCAGACGTACCTAGCCATTATGGGACCGAGTTACTGCAGACTTTTTGCAAATTGTGATCAGTACCGAACGGTATCGGCTTGGTTAACCAAACTCTGATGGTCGAGCCAGCGGCTGGCCGGACTACAGGCCTAGATCCTTGCCGTACTTATTCGGAGGAAATGATGTACTTTGTTTCATCAGCGGCTGCCTTTACATGAAAGTTATTGAATAGTGTCCCAACCATGCGCTCTTAATATCCTGTAGAGGTAACTCAGACTCATGACCTTCCGGGTATAATGCGTGAGATTTTGTTTTTAATAGACGATATCAATTACAACAGACCTAATTTCTCCGAAGCATAGAAGGGCGAGGTAATCCGAGAGCAAGACTAGGCACAACGAAGCATGGTCTAGTATATCACCATGGAGAGAACCAGAAGATTTGTTTGTGGCGACAGTTATGATGTAATACCGAGTCCAGCGAGCTCCTTTCTAATCTCAGCTTCTGTCTCAATCTTCTTCAGTTGCGTAGCCTCTAGCCGCTCGCCCTTATTCGCCTTTTCCTTCAGTTCGTCGATAGCCTTAAGCTATGATATAGACTATCAACCGACTGTAACAAAAGTGATTGTGACGAAGCTTACCTTCTTATTCAGGTTCCGAACCTTTTTCGCAATGGGGTCTAAAATGCCACCGTCTGCGCCAGGCGTTGGCGGCACCGAACCATTGGTTGGAGCCTGCGCCCCGATTCCATCAACTTGTATCTCTATAGAAGGACGGGCTTGTTCTTCGAGAGCGGCGACAGCGACTGTGGTATCCTTCTTACCCTCCTTGGGCCCTTTGCGCTTGCGGCCACGTTTGTCCGGTTCGTTGCCGTTGCGCACAGGGGAAGGAGAGGTGGCGGCCCCAGGAACGTGTTTCCTGTTGTGAGCCCTTCCAGGTGCAGGGCTGCGGCTATACCGGCCGTTGGGTGTTCCACTCGGGCTTGGAGTATTATCCTCTCTTTTGTATACAGACGATGCCTCAAGGCCCCTCAAGCCCGGCGGCCGATAGGCACCCGCGGACCTAGCAGGTGCAGGCTTTGCGACTGCAGCGTGTTCAATCACACTAGCGGACGGTGCGGGCGCTGGTGGGATGGTCTGAGGGAAAGGCGGAGCAGCGTCGACAAGTGTGGGTCTCCACGACGCTTGATACAACTCTTCGATGTGCTGTATATGCACGAGAGGTCCTGAACAATGCCAGACCTTGATACCGTTGTCGACACGTAGACGGGGCGAAAGTGTCGCGGTGAGAAGGAAGCGCCCATCGGGAGACCACTCGCAGTGTGATGTGTTGGATGCATCCAGTGTGGTCACTTTGCTAAGTGTCCGGCGGTCATAGATGTCTACTTTTCCTGCAAGATTTCCAAATCCTGCGAGAGCTAAAAGACGACCCTGCGGATTGAAAGAGATGAAGTTACAGAAGGCGGGCCCAAAGTCGTGCAAGGTTTTCGCACGTTGATCAAATAGCATGGTCTTCGCGGGCATGTCTAACCGCCGGTCAGTCCAATCGAGGCAAATCTCTGATAAAGCATGACTCACATCCGTAGATGACCCCAAATTCCTTGGAGTTGGGACTCCATGTAAAATCATGCACTGGACCCTCCTTGTCGAGCGTCACTCGACAGTCGAAGGTGCCCGAGGCGCTGAGAAGATACAATCCTCCTGTTTCACCATAGTAGCTCTTATTAGCCTGGTCCACTTCCGTTTGAGTCAGAACAAGAACATGGGTGCCAATCGTATTCCACTTGATCTGCGAACGGTCGGCCTTGAAGAATGTCTTCTGACTCAACGGCGAACCATTGAGACTGAGCAAGTTGTAGATTTTAACGCTGGCAGGAGCACCCTACGCACACGTCAGCTACAGCTCAAATATAGAAGATGCAACGACATACCTTCTTCTCGGCAACAAACACTGCTACAGATGGGTTCAACCCAGGACTGAGCGTAATGCTTGTGGCGCCCTCAACCCTCAACTTGTCCACGACTCCCTTAGACCACTCAGCAGGGCGGAATACTTGAATCTCTTGAGAGACAAGCCGAATAGCATGCGACTCAGAGATGGTATACTGCAGGTCCCACCCTTCCAACGACTTTTGTGTGAACGAGATGAGCTCTTCACCGGTCGAGACAGAGAATACACGGAGATTCTTGTGTTGAGCACCATCCTCCAGTTTGTTTGGCCGCTCCCAAGTAGAAATGTAGGTTCCCCTCGGAGAGAAGTTCATCTCAACTATGTTCGGCAGTAAAAGCTCTTGCAAAAGCTGGGCACTCTCCGCTTGGAAGATTCGGATGCCAGTGGGCACGGCATACGCGAAAAGCCTCCCATCTGAGCTGTATTGGTATGTACGAGCAGGTACATCGGGACCCTCAAAAGAGTCTAGAGTGTCGTAATTTGGGGTACCGCCAACGAGGCCGAGGCGTTTTTGAGCTCTGACTGTCAACGTGGAAGATTCAGCGCTACCGAGTTTTGCAGAAAAGAGCAGACAGCAACTCACAAGCATACTGCTGAGACGGTTGGGACGACATAGCAAAGCCAAGGGAGGAAACAAGAGAGTGGGAAGGGAGAGCAGAAGCAACTTAATGCCTCTCGGAGGTTGTGGTCGGGGATTAAGATACTTGTTCCTCGATCCAACCAGAGAAAATAGAACCGTCCGCATTGAAGATATATAACACCTCATATGGTGCTGACAAGCCACTTATCTACACTATTATAACGAAATAACGATTCAACTAAGCAACATTTTCGTGAATTTTGAATGCGTCCCCTTCCTTCAGCTCGACGAACGCACTGTGCAGTCTTGTGTGTCTCCTGTTATATTATCGACTATAAATCGAAAACTCTTGTCCAGTAGCAGCTTTTGACGCCGCCTTATATAAAGGTGTGGATGGCACCACTAGTTTGCTGGCACATGGCCGGTCCGCTTTGAAATAATTATATCTTGCTCCGAGAACCCTCGTTCAATCTGAAACAAGACGACTACGCAAGGAGCCCATTGAGGAACACGGCGGCGACGACTGCACAGACGTCGGCAATTGGCTATGCCTAGCGTTCCCTCTGTCTCACCGGCTACGGGCCAGCCCACACCCTCATACTTTATTCATACGACCGACGCTCAGTTCGTCGACAATGCCGGCCGCTCTCTCATTCTGCGCGGCGTGAACCTATCTGGTTCAAGTAAAGCTCCTGCTGGCAGGCAATCGCAAACTCTCGAGGGTTTTTGGGAGAAAGGAGAAGCAGGTAGCGAAAGTTTCGTGGGACGACCGCTGAACTTAGATGACGGTTCAGCGGATGTTCACCTCGCTCGCCTAAAGGGATGGGGATTCAATATGTTGCGCTACGTTGTTACCTGGGAAGCTTTGGAGCATGATGGGCCGTGAGTAGCGCACGCATTCTTTCGTTCTGAAGCTTAGCCTGTAGCAGTGGACAATACGACCACGAGTACATGGATTACACCGTACGCGTACTGCGGAAGTGCAAAGAGTATGGATTCAGGGTTTATATGGATCCACACCAAGATATCGTGTGTATTTCGCTTTTAAAGTGGTTTCAGGCTGCTAATCTACCCCCCAGTGGTCGCGCTTCTCGGGCGGTGATGGGGCGCCGTACTGGACATTACCTGCATGCGGGATTGACCCCCGGGGGTTCACTGCAACGCAAGCCGCCGTCGTACACTGTGAATATCCCAATGCTGCGGAAGCCGATCCCGCGTCGTTACCCGCCATGATTTGGAGTACCAACTACGGGCGCCTCGCATCCCAAACCCTCTTCACTCTATTCTTCGCCGGTCGAGACTTTGCACCGAAATGTCTTATCGACGGCGTCAACATTCAAGATTTTCTGCAATCGCATTATATCAATGCCGTTGGGCAGCTTGCGGACCGGATACGGGACGCAGGAGACCTACTTGATGAGTGTGTGATTGGGTGGGACAGCTTGAACGAGCCGTTCGAAGGCTTCTGCGGGTACTCAAACCTGAATACATATCCCTCGGAACAGACTTCGACCCTCAAGAAAGGCACGTTCCCGACCCCTGCGCAGTCGCTGCGGTTAGGCATGGGTCAAGCGCAGACTGTAGACCACTGGTCCTTCGGTTCATTTGGGCCCAAGAAAGACGGTACTGTCACAATAGATCCTCAGGGGTACAAGATGTGGGCAGAGTCCGATATTGAAGAGGATGGGGTCCATGCAGTGTGGGGTTGGAAGCGCGACCCTGGCTGGAAACTTGGCTCCTGTCTATGGGCATTGCACGGAGTCTGGGATGTGGAATCGGGATACGTCATCCTCCCGGATTACTTCAAGTTCTCGCCATCGGATACGGATCGCGAGGTAGTGTTCTTGGAAGACTACTGGCGGCCACATTGGCTGGCATTTTCAGCACGAATCCGCAAATCTCATTCAGAAGCTATCCTGTTCGTCGCCCCCCCAGTTTTTGCTCCCCCTCCACATATCCCCGAAGACGAGCTGAAGGGGCGCTGTTGCTACTCTACGCATTATTACGATGGACTTACCCTGATCACTCGGCACTGGCATTGGTTCAACGCTGATGCTCTGGGGGTTCTTAGGGGCAAGTACAAATCACCAATGCAGGCTGTGAAGTTTGGTGAACAGGCCATTCGGAAGTCGCTCCAAGAGCAACTAGGTGTCCTGAAAAACGACGCCAAAATCCTTGGTTCTTACCCCACAATCATCGGAGAGATTGGTATTCCTTACGACATGGATGAGAAGAAAGCCTACGGCTTCACAGACAACGGGAAATACAAGGGCGATTACTCGAACCAACAGAAGGCTCTCGATGCTAGTCTGAACGCTGCCGATGGACCAAACGGGCTTAATTATACTATCTGGACGTATTGTCCAGACAACTCGCATGTATGGGGAGATGGATGGAATTTGGAGGATTTGAGCATATGGAGTCAGGACGATTTGCGCGTAAAGGAGAGATGTCGGATATCTATGGCGGACTCTTCGTCAGCAGCGTTGTTGAAGCCTTCGGGTGCGACTGACTCCTCAGTAACGTTGGCCACTGTGCCCGGAGACGAGGTTACGGATTCGAAGCAACAGAGTGTCACCACGCTCGGTGCTTGGGAGAACGCATATGACTTCTTGACTGATGGTGCACGTGCACTGAAGGCATTCTGTCGACCGTATCCGTCTGCAACCGTTGGCATTCCGAAGGACATACAATTTGACATCCACAAAGCAGTGTTCAAGCTAACCGTACGAGTCCGGCCGCAAGATGCCCTTCGCCCAGATGGACTCGAGCCACAACGGTTGTCGAGCTCATCGGAAACAACCTTGAATGTCCTGGGGAAAGAAGAACTGGCAACAGAAATCTACATCCCCCTCGTTCATTACGCGAGCGACAAGATAGTTGCGCAATTTTCTGGACAGGAACCTAGTAACATCTCTGCCGAGTCTGCAGACAGTTCTAGAGCTAGTACGCCAGTCGGCACCGCTCCCAGCTCGCGAAAACCGTCATCTCTGGACTTATCCTCTTCGTGGCTCTCCAGCTCCGAGCCGGGCAGTATGCTCTCTCTATCAGTTCAGGTCTCTGAGGGGCGCTGGGCCGTGGAAGATCAGACTCTGAAGTGGTGGTATCCCATACCCTCCCCTGGTGAAAACGAACGGGAATATACTATTACGGTGAGACGAGCAGGTGGAGCCATCAAGACTACTGATGTGCGTGGCGATATCTGCAATCTCTGGGAACTTCTGTGCGGGAACTCTTGCTCTGTGATGTGATTGCTTGTCACGTTTACAACTCTTTCTTCACTTGTAACATTGTATACCCTACGTTACCCATCTCTTGGACTTACATGAATCCTCTATTCCTTTATTCTGCGTGCATGTTGTGTATGATATATAATCCTTGTACGCGTGTATATTATCAGTTATATGATATGATTACCTTGGATTTCCTGAACTCGCTCGGTCACATTGTTGTCTCAGCAGAAATTCTAGTGGTAGATTCTATGATCAAGTTCGTCTGGTTGTCCGATGCCACATACTAGTATCATAGGCGGTGTGGAATTATGGATAAACTTGGAGTCTAGATCTCAGTGAAGGACTCTGTTCCACAACCGCTGGTAGAAGCATCATAGTCGTGGGTTTGTACACTGACACCCCATTGCAGTTTTGTGACGGTGTCGTAAAGAAGGATTTTGCCTAAGTGGCTGGATTCGGTCAACGGATATTCAAGCGTTAAAGTTAGATGAGGGAAGACTGTAAAACATACAGCGTTTCAAACGCAAATCCTGCTAGGGCACAAGGAGATGTGACACCGTTACATGTGCCCATTGGGATTGGATCGGCAGTATGGTAAACATGAGTGATATGGTGCAGAGACGGCTAGAAATGAACATTGCGAGCCGTCGAGTGATGAATATTTTATGAAGATGATGCAAGTAGGCCTACCGGAGAGGCAGCTAGTTTCTCTGCCGGTGCTTCGAAGGCGACCACAGGTACACCGAAAGTCGCACCTAGGAGAGAAACAAGACTACCTCCGAGGGAATGGCCTATTAGAGCGATTCGTTCAGGAATATTGAACATAAAGATGTAGTGAACCGCTTACCGACGATCCAAATATTAGAATGAGGATACATATACGTTACGTTATTGTATAGACTCTGTAGGCTGTCAGTGTAAGGCGGATGATTCGGACTGGTGGAATAAACGTACGATCCCGACAGCATAGAACAGGCTCTCTGCTACTAAACTCTTTTTCAAGCAGCTTTGATCGTACTTCTTACTTCCTTCATAACAAGGACACACCGTCGTCCAAGTCGGTCCAACTCTTGCACAACAACATGAGAGTAGTATATTGTCATTCAGCTTGTCTTTTCTTGTCGTCGGACCGCCTCCTCCACTGGCAGGACCGACAATACAATACATCCCGCGGACGTGCCTTTTATGGATATGACGACAGTAGCATTGTCCGCTGTGGCGAATACGTGTCCTCGGAAACCATCCGCAACGGATTCCCAACCAAATGGATGGCTCTACAGGGATAGGCTTATGTGTGTTGCAACCGAGCTTCGGCAAATATACGCACAGAGTTCCATTCCGAGTCGAGGCTGTACCAGCTCTTTTCGCCAGCTTGAGCATAATACGTTGTTTGTCATCTTGGCGAGCATGAGCAACGTTTCGCGGTCATTTATGTCAGGACCGACGACCTCCTTGTTGCTCCACCCAGGCTCCTCAAGCTCGATATCAGGGCCCAGGGATCCGTCGCGCACTGAAGAAGCTCATTTTGGAGCGCGGTTTTGTCACCGTGGTTGGTTTCGTCTTCAGTGTAAACTCCAAATCATTACCATGCGCAAAGTGCGGATGTGACTCGGTGACGTCTGCAAACACAACGACAGGATCAGCATCATGATAACCCAATCCATGGACGTGCCGAAACTCGAAATCGATGATACCAGGAGACTCGGAATCGGAGGGCCTTCGTCAGTGCGACCATGAGTAGAAAGATAACAAATATTGGATTGTCGACGGGAGTAGGTTGTATAACATGACGTGTTGAAAGAGTAGGTTCGAATGACTGAATGTAATGATGTGGAGGGTCACCTCGGACGCGCCAATCTCGCCGTGTAGTACAAGAGAAACCCTGCGGAAATCTCCACCGGCGGGCGACTCATCAGAAGCTTGCTTCAGAGCGCTGCATATTCAGAATTGTCGTGAGTGGGACACAAGACTTGCAAAAAAAACAAATGGCTTTTCATTTAAATTTAACATACCTCTGCTTCAAAGACCTGGCTCCAACGCTTCGAGATTCGTAGAAGTTAAGAAGCACCCAATATTAGCGGCGGACTGTCGACAGAGGTCAATCCACGTGGTATCTAATTCCTAAAAGGGACACCCGCCTTGCGTGGCTCCCACGTGGCTATACATGCATATAGGAAACCGTGCGCCGCTGCTTGAACTCGGCCTTCAACTTGCAAAGTCGACCACTAATAATCCTTTATCTTAATCATGTTGTACAATCTACTCCCCTCCGCACTGCAATACTTATTATCCTCATACTTATGGTCGCAGAATCAGGCTAGCGCCCCCACTATGAAGTTCGAATTGCGACATGCACACGGGCTATCCAACGACTCCTCTCGCGTTGTTTTCATGGATGTGCCACGGTCGCAATCGGAGTTCTTGTCACCATCGTTTGAGGTTAATACAAGACAATTAGCCATTCCGAGGCCGCGGTCATACTCGCGCTTCTTTGATGCACGGCGAGAGCGGGATGGGCAGCACGTCCTGGATTGGAATGATGAACAGGTCCCTGGTCCTGACATAAACGACCGTCAGACGCTACTCATGTTAGCTAAGATGACCAACAACGCTTATTATGAGCCTGGAGAGAAGGGCTGGTACGACCTCAATCCGGAATGGAATATTGTGCGTATCTCATCTATATCGCGGCATAGTTGATCTCACCTATGGATACAGAGCTATCCATTCGGTTGGGAACCCGATGCGGATGGGTTCCGTGGGCATATATTTGCTACGGAGGACAACTCCACGGTCGTCATATCCGTGAAAGGTACCTCTGCAGGGTGGATAGTCGGCGGAAGTGGTCCGACGTCGAAGAAAGACAAACTGAATGATAATCTTCTTTTCTCATGCTGCTGTGCGCGTGTCGGACCTACTTGGAGTACTGTTTGTCCTTGCTACGAGGGGCACAGCAAGTGTGACCAAGGATGTTTGGAAAATAGCCTTGTCGAAGAGAGTTTGTTCTACTCCGTTGGCATTGTGCGTTTCTCTTTCCCTTCAAAGCCGCAGCTAACACACTACTATTTTACAAAGAATTTGTACAATAATGTCACTTACATGTATCCCAATTCGAATATCTGGCTCGTAGGTCCGTTAAACTTCGCACTTCACAGGCACTATCGTTTCACATACAAAGTTATACAGGACACTCCCTAGGTGGCTCGCTTGCTTCCCTTATAGGAGTTACGTTTGGTGCACCGGTTGTTGCATTCGAAGCTCCTGCCGAGAAATTGGCTGCGTCACGGTTACATCTCCCCTCACCTGTACGTAGCCTCCTTTTTTGTTGCGAGACCCCACTTGCGGCCGAACGCACCAGCAGCTCACAAGTGACTACCATCAGCCATCCGTACAGCATATTACGCACGTATATCACACTGCAGACCCTATTCCAATGGGAACGTGTACCGGCGTCTCTTCTTCGTGTGCCATCGCAGGATACGCTTTAGAAACCCAGTAAGTCCCTAAGTCCCTAATCTCCCTTAATCTTCCCTGTTATTGGTATATCAACTGTTTTATATTTTGTTAATACGCAATTCGCCTCAAATATTTTTATTTACTTATGCTTATGTCCCTAGATGCCATCTCGGTAAAGTCCTTCGATACGATACTGTAAGCAAGTTGAAATGGTCTGTGGACATACGGTCGCACCCTATATCTGTGATCATTGAGAAGCTATTGGCGGACGACTGGCCTGGAGATGATGCTACAGGAAAGGGTGTCCCTGAACTCATAGACGAGGAAGAATGTGTGGTATGTCCTTCCATTCACGCGTCAGTATTTCTCGGAGGTTGACTTGTATATACTTATCCAGGATTGCTTTAATTGGGAATATGGGAATTATCGGAATGCCTCTGTGCGTAGCTGTGGAGGTCATATTAGTTTCTAGGCATATCTAAGTATGTCTATCTTGTGAGACTTTAGACAATGGCGCTCACCGGTGCCAGTTATCATTGTTCTACTCAATAATCAGGAACATGTACATAAGAATAGAGATTTAGGGTTTTAATGCTGGAGCAATCTGTTGTCACAAGCATACGTCTCCATTACCCATATTGGCTCCTTCTCGAAGTCGGCTTTTTTAGAGTAACATCTGCTCTGATTGCTGCAGCTTGCCACGAAGTGTTTCTCAACATGCTACCAGCCTGTCACTCGAGGTTCAATTGATCGTATCAGTCAGTCTCTACGTGGAGCAGGACTCATATCTTCCCCCCGATGATGTGATCGATTCAACCACACATAGAGATGCATTGTAATTTAGAGAACACGTGTCACCGGAAAAGCTCTCTACGGCAGTTCCGACGCTTCCGATACAGTCATTTGCGCTCCCTTCACCTGCAGGTCAAGATCACCATCCTCGAAGGAAGTGTTCTCTTCTGAGTCTTCCGTAGATCTGTAATCCAGTTCCTCGCCTATATTACCAACGATACTCGCCATTGTGGGGACACGGAACCCGACGCCAGAGAAGCGCGAAGTGTGCTGTGTATTGCTGTCCTCGGATTCCCCAACTTGGCGTAAGTTAAACAAAAACCGGGAGATAATGATTGGGGGAATACTGTCATTTTATGCTGCATGAGCCGAGTAATACATGCAAAACCCTTTTTGAAAAGACCCACTACTGTGCATAGGTTGCGATCGCGGCGATATTCTGCAGTGATGGCTGGCAGCAGGATGAGAAGACGGCGAAGGACAGAAAGACGAACAACATACCAGAATAACCACAAGCATTAGAGTAATATTCATCGCGAGGAGAGAGCTAGCGATACCACAGAAGCACGGTAAGTTCCGTAGCCAGCCTTAGGAAGTTATGACTTGCCCAAAATATACTGTCCCTGTAATGATAGAGCTCAATACTCAGGGTTCACTAGCTCGGAAGAGATCCGGGAAAGACGAACCGTCTCTCAGCAGTAGATTGGTCAGCGGGGTTGAAACGCCATTTCTTATGCCGTCGATTCGATTCCTGAATGTTTTGCGCCATGTTAATGCCAGCACGATAATGTCGGCAATGATGACGGCAAGTCGGGCCCCTAGTGCAACTGCGACCTAATGGTTATACATTGTTATGACCAGAGAGCTTCAATACCTACGTCTGATCAACTATATATAGCCCGTCGTAAATGAGGGGGAAAGCTAGACGACTTACGCGAAATTCAAGCTAGCAGATATATCGGGGTAACCCATGCAAAAAGTGCCCAGGATAGGATCCACGATGAATGCAGCGGTCCCCCGAGCAGTGGTATACTGGTGGCTGGAATGAATAATATATCTCAAAGGAGTATAAGAACGACGTACAATCCCAGTCCCGACCGGTATAATGTTCAGCAGCAGCACAAGGGCAGCGATATACACATTGCGATCCCATATCGCGAACGCACGCAGCGCGGAGAATGCTATTTCCAAGTTAGAAATGTCAGTCACAGGTGTAGGTTGTTTACATACCAGCAAACACGCTAAATTGTGCCATGCCCATTATCTGGTTTATTAAAGTGCCTGGGTAACAGCTATAGGCATGCAAACCATTAGAGCTCTGTCAAGCGGCGCCACTTGACTCCTTTACCTCTGTGAGCAAGATAAGCGATAGATATGTACACAAAAATTGTAGGCCTGACCTTGGCCGTGAATGGTGAAATAGTGTATACCATGAGTCCAATCATGAGATATCGATTTGCTACGAACATCCACGTGACGAAAGACCACCTGCGCCGCCATACCATTGTCACTTCTTGACCGAAGGTAATGATGTATTCGTAAGTAACGAAGGCTGATGTGTAAGCACAGGTGAGCCTCGCATATCCGTGCTAGTGATGTGACGACTAACCAGCAAGGGCATTGAAGGTGTAGGCATCCACAAGGCTAACGGGCCCCAGTTAGTGAGTGCTATATGATCGTCATTGAGGACGTACTCAGCTTTAAATTCAGTTACGACTTCAGGGATCGTTGGACTTTGGGACATGGTCACAGGGGAAGACGGCAATAGTATCTAACGGGATGGGCCTGGAGTAACTCGAGGAGTTGTCTTTCTCGGTTGAGTTATAACAAACCGAGGGAGCTTAACCCTTAGACGCTTCGATAGTACAGCATTTAGGAAAAGGTAACCTAGTGCTTACCTGACAGACTTGGCTGACGGAACTGTTTCTGCTTTCAATATCATGTTCATGATATCAAAGATATACCTATAGCGCCAGTATGGAGAGAAGGACTCCCATCTTGTCGTCGTCGACTGACAAGCTGCAGGGAATGAAGAATATTTTTTCTGGCCTATTCTTAGCCGAAGAGGCTATGAATCATGACCCTAGAACCTTGTAGGCAGCATTGCACATTGCGCGCGCGCATACCAGAAAGTTTTCATGACCATGAAACATAGATGCGATGGCGTCCATCTTGATTCACAGCCAGTACATGGATGAAGGTCTGCGTCAGATCTTGAAGCTTGAAGCGGGATAGCTCGGGATAGGCTCCGGGTCGCAAAGGACCATTGAACCATCAGGGGGCGGACTAAATTTCGAAGCTGGATTCTGCCAGTAGTTGTTAGCTGTCCAACTATACAACATGAAAAGAATCATATACCCATATGCGGGCAGATTCAGCATCAAATACTACTAGTATCCCGATAGCTGGGCCGTTGACGCGCTCAGCCTTTCCTCCGTGATATGGAGTAAGATTGATACTATTAACTCGCTGACTCGGATTATAACTTTGAACATTGGCATTCTCGGAGAAGGCGGCGTAACGACGATTCAAAATGGATCATTCGGGTGCGATCTTCTGAGACTGCCAGTGGACTGATGGAGGGATACCTGAGAGGGGCATTCATACGACTGAATACAATCCGACGGCAAACTCCGAATATTTCACACGCCACAATGCCCGCCACGCCATCATCCGAAAACACAACGTAAGCGCATGTCAATATTATGATTCGAGTCTTAGCTGCACGGTCACGGTCACTATGCTGTAATTACCAGACTACTTCAGGTCTCAGGTACAAAGTGCAGCAGAACTTCTACATGTTCGATTCGATACTGAAGCCACAGAGTACTAGTCTGAGTATGTATTCATTTTATTGGTGCTGCTATTGGTCTATATGTTTGTAGACTGCTGAGAGTGCCCGTCTCACAACAGACGAGGAATATTGCCGAAAAAATACAAGGTAAATGTGAATAATATACATTAGAATGAGGGATGAGAGACGATTCAATAATGGTGGGTGTGGCAGGTCTGAGGATCAAAGATGGAAACAAACGGCGATGAATAGCTGAATCAAAATGAAGCAGAACGAACAGTCGCACCTTCTGAGATGACGCAAGAATCTTCTGCGTTCGCAGACACTAACACCCGCGGCGAGGATAGCAGTAGACGGGAGGGCAATAGACAGGAGGGCAGTTATTGACCGGCCGGGGATAACAGTTCACGCCTGGGTAGCCCATCGGCTGAACGCAGCTGTTATAGCATCTATTGCAGGTGTAAGCCTGTCCGCAGTTAGGATCGCCATTGCGGCAGCACGAGCGGTGGGGCTTGGGCTTGTGGCAATGGTTCTTGCGGTGGTGAGGCTTGAGACATAGAGGTCAGTATGATTCGGTTATGAAACTTGGATATCGCTTGCCATAGTCAAGGTTTGATAGCAGTCTGTAGAAAGTGTCGTCAGTATTTAGACTGGTTGTTTCGAATTTGGAATTGTACGTACAAAGGTGAGCGACGAGCGAGGTGATTGTTTAGATTGAGTGCGATGCGTTTGTAGTGGAAATCTCTGCCTTTTCATCCTGGTCAATCCACTCTCTTTATACCACTTCCTTCTCGTCCTCACCGTGCTGAACTGCCACATCAAACACACCATTTCCACACCGTATTTGGTACAGATATAGGACCCTTTCCGTAGACGCTGACTTGCAATGAGAGTTTGATCTTCCACTCTTACTTAATGAGGAATAAAGTGTGCATGAGGTGTAGTCGCGTGAGAGAGATTGTGACGGGGCTGTCCGTATGCTATTGGGAGAAGAAGCATTGCACAGGCGAATTGATACGGCCGATGGTTCTCAACGGAGTACGCGCTCTACCGCTGTTCCACTATGGTCTGGCTGCACAGCGCGAAGACCTTCTGTTGTCAGTCCCTACTGCGCACGCATAGGACCTGCTGAACGCCCGACTTCGGTGATCTGGCTTGTATGTTACCTTCCGTACTCTTAAGATAGATATGGCCAGTACTGTGGGAAGATCATAAGCATTGAGGCGAAGACATCTATATCTCACCAAACAACTCACCTTTGGATAGGTCCCGATTGATTTGATTTACGAACCTATGCTCCAAGTCCATTGTCCGTGTTCTACGCCGGAAGCCACGGACGAGAAACATGCTGCAGACACGTGTACCAATGTATTTGGGATGCAATGAAGACTGTGCCAGTGGTGTACAACCATAGCCACCACTTCAACGAGAAGCCATTTAATGCTGCACAGCAACCTTGATAATTGATTCTCCGCAAACGTCAAATCGCAATTGTGGAAGTCAGAAGGTTTGCACAATACTGTGACAGAGGGCATACTTTGTACTTCGCCTGGAGAGCCAGTAAGGAGCGCCAAGCGAGGAAGGGAGGGTCTGCGCGTTCGGTATCAAACAGGCCCCCGGCATATTGCCTTATACGTCCGATCAAGCGCCCCGCCTTTTTGACCCCGCCGGAGGCCCGACCTACGATCCCCAGAGTGGGTATTTGGCCGAAATTGCGGTCTTTCTCCGATCCTATACCTGGTATGGATGGCATCCATGGGCGAAGGTCCAATCAGATATTGGCTATTTTGACCGATCCCGGCCGCTGAGCCGAAAGCTTTCAACATCAAACTTCGACTGTCATTCAATATTCAACTTTCAGTACTTATTGGACCCAGAACTACTATTGGGCTCGGCCTCAGTCCCGGAGCGGCATTTGAACTCAGTAAGCGTGGTGTCAACAGGCAAGTCAAGCGCTACTGCAATATTGCCTTGAGGGTTTCTGATAGCAGCACTGTCACACGGTTGGGAACGTTTGGGGTGTAGTCTCTGGAGTATTTGCGGCAATTTTCGATGCTTAAGATTTTTGCGTGATTTTTATTGATTTTTTACTGGTTTTTAGAGCATATATCATGTTTTGGCCATTTTCGAGCAAAAAATCGGCCTGCCGATCCGATTTTGGCTATTTCTAGGACGTTTGCGGTGGCTATTTGGGCCGGAAATCCGGGATTTGGGATCGGACGTGTAAGGGAATATGCCGGGGGCCTTATCAAACTGAATTCTCCGCCCTTAACGCTGCAGAGACCAGCGAAATATCAGAATGACAATCATATATGGCGGAGTCATTTGGACCTGATAAGCAAATGTATCCTGAGGAATAGAAATGATGTATCACAGCCATTTGGACCAACGACAACCTTGAAGGCTCTACGACGGTAAATATAAGTCATATCTAAAAGAAAAGTCTATGCAGCTCACGTGCTGGTGTCAAGCATACCGCGTTTTGGACCCTCTGAGCCCCGCACTAAGATGTTCGGGGAGGACATATCCGTATATTTGACACCATATAGCCAGTGAAATCCTGGATCATCATACCATCTGTAAGGAAATAGGTCTTTGCATCCGTCCGTTGATTTGTCAAGGATCGGGATTGTGCATTGATATCTGTTTTTAAACACCAGTTATAGATCCACCAGAGACTCCAGCTACTTGTGCCACAACTATGACACTTTCCAAGGGCCTATGTGATGAAAGAGGTGCGATATATTATTATAGGAGAAACACGAGTCACAGTCGGACATTGCGAGGCGGGGAAAGCGCGTGCGGGTCGTTGGAGCCCCCCACGGCTCCTATTGGCTGCCAACGGGCGTTTGCAAAGAAGGGACCAATGGAAACTGTGGGAGCATTTCCTCACCAAATGACCTCCATTCAATATTAATAATTCGCCCAGAGTCAACCTTCCTCAATCTCCCTTCAATCTTTTCTTGGAGATGCACCCGCCGTGAGCCTCTTTACCGCATCGCCCGGTCATATTAGAAGACCGAACGATGGATGCAATTCGACTTGATAACGGGATGAAGGCAACAACATGTAGGTCACTGTTCGCTACTGTTTCCGAAATACACATACTCACACTTCTTCAGACCAAATCACAGAAGTTTCGTGGTGGGTGTCCCGCTTTGACTATGCCATTACTATGGGGAAGTGTGTTCTGTATGCTTATGGAGGAGGTTGGCGTGGAAATGTGGTTTATGGACTTGTGGTCGTGAGACTTCACATGTACGTTTCTAAGTGATCATCGTGTTCTTCGGTTTGATGTTTATGCCCAAATCTACTTTCGAAATTGAGATACAAGCGTCGTGGCTTGCTATATTTGCTGCAAATTGAAAGTATCAGTCCTCTCGTTGAACCTTCCCCGCCTTCGGGGCTCTCTGACTCCCTTTCTACCTATCGACAAGCAGGCTACAGCAAATATATTGATATAGTATGGGCACCATAGTAATTCTCTAGAACAGGAGCGAACTAGTTCGGAAGGTGGATAAGGCCTCTCTTTGTTGAAAAAGGGCTGGAAGAGATCTGAAAAGCTCATAAACCTTCATGAGGTAAGGATGTCTACTGACCGATGATGGAATTCCGCCACGGACCAGTTTCTGCAATAGTACTTTTGGCTAGACAAAGGAGCTTTTAGAGTACTTTTACAGGCGGCAAGATGTGACTGAGTTGTATCCACAAAACAGGGATCTCTGAATCCTATCCCTTGATACACGGAATCTGGAAAGTGTAGAGGGGACGAGAGCCTGGCTTGGACTAGTACAGTCTCTACCGGGGGTTTATGCCATCGACATCGACACAACATATATTGAAGATGGAGGACGAGGCAAGGCCAAATGACATATTTGTTGTGTTGTAGAGTCTCATTCGATAATTGGTTGGGGTCAGAATCGAACCCGGAGCCTTTTCTCACTGGGTCGTTTGATTGTTTTCGACGTCAAAACCTATCTGTAAATAAAAATCCTAGTTTTGTTGAAGTTTTGCATTTCACATAAATAATATATAACTTACAAATAACTTACAGTTTTGATTATGTTTTCTGGTTATATCTCAGATTTGCTGTATTTCATTCATGTTTTTATCACTCTCAAAAACTTATAAAATCTAGGTTTTTATCCACATTTTATATCTGGTTTTACTTACCAAAACAAATATTTAACCCAGTGTCTTAAGTTTCAGACGTTTGAGACTGGCCACGTTGATACGCTGCACCCCAGATACTACCCTAACACACAACACAACCCCTTCGGGCTATGCTACAGTCACAGAGGTGGGTAGATTTGAGGCACTGTGCTGTAGGGTGCGAGGGGGCTCCTGGATTCCCAAGACCAGAGTCTGTCTATACAAGGGAGGGATATGAGACGAACCTCCTAGCCAGACGTATCTGCACCCTCTCGTACTCAAACCTGAAACCTTGTACTAGCCTCTCGTACCTTTGTACTAGTACTAGTATGAGCACTCTAGTACCTTGAAAATATAAGAACTGGGGACGGATAGAAAGGGCTGGAATCGACTGGAATGGGTGTAGTACACTCAAGTACCACTGAGGACGAAGTATAGAGTCAAGCAAGATCAAAATAGGGGAGATACAAGGCTAAAAGCTCATAGATTCAAAAATTGAAGCTAGGGACTTGTAGGAGGTTATGTATGGGGTTTGGACGGATAGAAATGGACTAGGGACACTGCCCTCTCGTACTAGGAACTGGGGGAACTCTTCCCTGTTGTTGTAGACGAAGTACAGGGGTTTATATAGTAAATTTGAAGCAAAGGTTCGAAAATATCAAATAAAATCAAAATAAAACCAAATAAAAGGTGAAACCAGTGCAGACCATATGATAACAAACCATATGACAGCAGACCA
>MLYV02000692.1:0-50158 GCA_001913855.2 Hermanssonia centrifuga | reverse complement strand
ATAAGCATATCATAAAGGTTTTTACTGAACATAACTACAATAAATTTGGCTGCTGACTGCCAGCGGGAAGCCGGACAAATCTTGCAGCGGTAGTGTTTGCCACTGAATAGGAAAACTGCGGGATGAAGTTGTAATGGTAAGCTAAAAGTCCTGTCTTCATAGTGGTCAATTGGAGGATCTGAGAAAAGCATGTTAGTAGATGCCATATAATAGTGAAGTTGGGACTTGAAGTCGAAGTTGAACAGTCCTACGTGATTTGTCATAAGATTATATTGATATTATGGTTTGTATCACAAAAAGCGGCAGAACGGGTCATAGCTACATGCAGTCAGTGGAGGAAAGTGATGCGGCCAGTAGATGCATAAGATCTAACGGAATTCGGAATCCCACTGACGCTGACAGTGGAATTTCGCGATCGGGCACATCATCTCACGCGATCCGAAATAACGCGGAATCCAGCGGTTGGCTGGGGCAGCTGTGTAGCTTGAAGCTCCTCCTTAAACCTATTCTTCTAGTGTTTAGACTCGTATCTCAATTCTTCCCTTTCAAGTTGGATTTTCAAAGAATAAGGCCACAGACCCCCATCTCTTGATGGCAAGCATCAAGCAACTCAGGCTGCTTGTTCTGAACCCCCAAGTTTTACGCTTCTACCAGATCAGTTGCGACTATGAACAAAATTAGGTACTCTTCGGTTCAGGGCTCGTGGTTTCGGCGTGTGCGACCTCGCGGTACTATGCTTCAAGTTACCTTGTTTGTTCCGTAGCAATCATGTCACGGTCGCTTAGTTCGAGGCTGTCCGCCGTCCAGCGCTTTCCCAGCATCTTTTCCTCGACATACAACGTTCCACGTCCAGCTTTCATAGTGAATCTTTTGGGGTCGTCACCTGGTACTACTAGCTGCAAAATCAGACCAATTTGAAGTGAATAGTACAAGAATGACGACCTACGCATCCTATCCCCCTCATCCGTTGCTGCAAGAACCAGTGCTCTACGTCTTAGAGGTACCAAATCGCATCAAATGGCAACATCTGCAACGGGTCTTTTCACCCTGTGATAAAACAGTGACAACGAAGGGACGAAGTGTTGTCCCAGGCACAAAGCTCAAGAAATGGACTGTCCAGTTTTCCGACCTCTTGAGTGGTGCGTAGACATGATCGCAAGGTTTTAATGATATTGAAATTCCAAACTCTGCCCTCACAGCCGACATGGCATTGACAACACTTCAGGGGGCACCTATTCCGGGTTTGGTCCCACCCTTATTCCTGTCTCTTTCTCATTCGCCTTTCTTGAAGGCGCCTACTCCTAAGAAATCCCTCTTACCTCGGTACATCAAGACTACGATCGCAAATCATCCGGTGCTATCTGCTAGCGCACAAATAATTTTTAGCTCATTTCGCCGCGCTGGTCCGTTAGTAAACGTTCGTGTCAAAGTCGAGGTCGGCTACTCGCATCCTACTTGTGTTCTTGAATATTGGGAACAAAAGCATGCGGATATTGCGGCACAGATAGTCGAGGATTACTCCAAAACTATACCCAGCGCAGCTCCTTTCGTCTTGCAAACGTTCGACCCATTTGCTCTGTACTGCACTGTAAGTTGTCTCCCGCAACTTGCATAGTCTACTCTGATCATAAAATTTCTAGGATCTAGGCTCTTCTTTGCGACAGACAGTTTTCCAACAAATCTTTGGCAAGGTAATTTCGCTCTACCATGGAGTGAGCCTTCACTCATAGCACATTTTCGGACCTACTAGTTTGGAAAAGCCAAGGAGTATGTTCTTCCCAGTTCAAATATATAGCGCATTCATTCTCGGGCTAAACCCACGCATGTTAGGGTGCGTCTTGAGAAACCCGGCACGTCGGAAGCATCCGGGTTCATTAGCTTCCACCGCCAAGACGAAGGTATGAAACAGCTGCAATCTGATATATGACGTTAATCAATGTATGCCACGCATGGCGCTCAGCTGCTAAGGCTTTGAAGGAGATGAACGGTACCTTTATACGGGGTAAAAGGATCGCGGTGCGCTACCATGAACCTCCGGACCAGCCACGACGACACACAAGTGTATCCGGCGATGAGGAACATACATCCTGGTTCCAATTTGCCGAAAGCGCAAAGAGTTCTGATACAGTACGTGACATGCTGCATACAGGATATCAGCGGTATAATCAAACGAATTATAGGCAGCAGGGAAGACCACAGAAGCACAGGATGACGAGAACGCGCAAAAAGCGGCCAGAGACGAGGAAGCCAGACAGCGTGAGGCTCGACTGAAAGAAACTCGCATGAAGCGCGAGCTTTTGGAGGCAGTCGAGCGAATGGCCCGGGAGGCCAGAGAAAGTGCCGAGAAGACGGAAATGAAGCTAAGCAGTCAACTTTCCCAGGCATTGGAGGTTATGCGTGATGCGCAGCAGAGATCCGAGGATGCAAAGCGGCATCTTGAGGAAGCAGAGGTGACATTTGAAGAACATAAAAGGCTTCTGGAGAAGTCTGCCCATATCTTAATCGAAGCTCGTAGCGAACTGACTCGGGCGCAACAGGATGTGGATGAGGCTTCGACGGCGGGGGAGAAGTTACTGGAGCAGCAGCAAGAGGCATTGCAGCAAAAAGAGGAAGCAGAGCGCGAGGAAAAGAGAGTAGGAGCCGACAGGGAAAGAGCTGAGCTCGAGGAGCGTCAAGCCCGAGCCAGTTGTCAACATGAATCTGAAGAGGATCAGCGAAAGAAGGAGTTGGCCGAATCAATTCGGAAGTTACAAGAGCTACGTAAACAAGAAGAAGAGGACAGAGCAAGGATGCAGCGCGAAGCCGAACTAGCGGAATCCCGCAGGAAGATGGCTGAATTTGAGGCGGAAGAGAAGAGAAAGAGGGCGCAGGAGTTGGCAGAGAAGGCGGCAAAGAGACGAGCGAAAGAGGAGAGGGAGAAGCAACTCCGCGAAGAACAGGAAAGAAAGGCTCGGGAGGAGCGAGAGAGAGAGGAAGCTGAACAGAGAGCAGAACTGGAGCGACGAGCAGCGCACAAACGCGCTACCGCTGCAGAAATTGAGCGTTGTCTGCTACGCGACCAGACCCTATGGCCGCGACATATACCTTGGAACTCGCATGCCAGCTTAGCCAGATTCAAGTCAGTGAGCGCCGAATTCGACGTCATCAAATACAACGAGCTGCAGCCGCTGACGTTCGAAGGCGTGCCTTGGCCAGTATTGCATTGGCCACGTAAGATGTCCTTCGAAGATATCGACTGGCAAGCCGTCGAGGCTTTCTTTGAAGAGCTGGAGTCGATGCTACCGGGGGGTGAATACAAAATACTTGTGGAAAAGACGCATCGCAGGTTCCATCCGGACAAATGGAGAGCGAGGGGATTATTGAATACTGTGCTAGATGATACCTCCAGAGTACAGCTTGAAAGTACGGGGAACATCGTCGCACAAGCTATGACGCCCATCTGGACAAAATCGAGGTCAATATCGTGATTTCTACGTCGTACCGCACCTCCAAAACATACCTCCTGCTATATCTGTTAATGACATTGATTACTTCCAATTTGATGACTATCCAAGTCTTTGATTGCATAAGACCTTCGCACACATCTCCTTCGTCATCTCTTGCATTTGATCAGTCATACGGTATCTGTCTTGTTTCCAGATGTCCCGAGCATACAGATATTAGAACTTGTCCGGGAACGAGATGAATGCAATTGGGTCTAGACGTGACACGGTAAACGTTTAAACCATAGCTAGCAAGATCTTATGGAACGTGAAATCCTATCGCAGTATTTATTGGACAACAAAATAGAATACAGTACTAGTACAGAACTAGAAAATTTCATGCACACTATACTAAGAGAACTGTGTAAGATCCAGTCAGAGGGATAACGACCAGCACACTTCGCAGAAAAACGGATCTGAGAATGATAGGTTATGATTAGTCAACCTTCGGCTTGCTCATAGCGAAGAGTGAAAACGTGTCAAAGTCAAATCTCTCAAATCCCAACATGAACGAACGTGGTCCAACGATGTAGTGGAACCCCCGCCTCGCGCATGGATTTTGTAGCGAGGTGTACGGCTTCTGCAGAATCACACACGTCCATCTTATCGAAACCATTGCGCAGCATATGCGTGTAAAACTTCTCTGCGAGCACAGGCCCATCGTTGTCGCTCATCGTCCAAAGCGTTCCTACGATCGACCGGAAGCCGCAGAACTGCATCGCCGCGGCAAGAGTGAGCACTTCATCGGGCGTCTCTGATTCTGACTCCATTGCCGCGCTGTGGCAAGCAGCAAGGAAAGCTAGCTCGGCGTTGGGGAGCCTTGCTTGCATGATGTCACGAAGCGTGAGTTTCTTGTTGTTGTGCAGGACGAACCCCGACTTGAAGGGGGAGCTTGCCTCAAGCGATCCATGACACGCAAAATGCACCCATGGATGATCTTGAAGGTGACAAAGAACAGTGTCTGTTTCTGCCTTTTCACCATCCCGGATCTTCAAAGATTTACTGGGAAATAAAATCTCCAATTTGGAGAATTCGTCCTTGACCTGCAAATGTCAAATTTGTCAGTCAGTTTTGTCTTACGCAGTCAGATCGTTGAGTACGTACTTTGGGTAATGAATTTGACTGCCCAACGGCAAGCAGCCGAGTCTCGGAAGCACCAGACACTGCTGTTTCACGGGAAGCAATGAGAGACGATAGGGTTGGAGTGTACGATGACACATAGAGATCCGGGAATCCCTCTGTCAGAATGCCCTTGTCGTTGTAAATTCCAGCGGCGTGTAGTGGGAGTGCACCCAATCGACCAACAGGGCACCACCAGACACGGGAACCTTCTGGATGTCCCATTCCCTGTAGAGCAAGAGCAATAGGCTGACAGACTTCTTTCCAGAGGATTTGAAGGATGTTGCTCATGCCGAATTGTTTAGGTTGACGAGAAATCCCTTTTCGGTCTTCGTTTCTATTTACGCGATCCACGACCAGAAGCCGAGATGATAGTTCGTCCACTGTGGCGGACAAACTTTTAGGAAGAGGGACGAGAAGCGGTGTCTTGGTTGCTCGTAAAATCATTGCGTCTGAGCGATGGCCGTTGACGTTAACCAAAATAATAGGCCCTCCGCTGGCAGCTTCCTGAAGGGAGGGGAAAGGGGTCGCCTGTAAGAAGCTTGTAAATCCATCGAGCTGCCGGATCTCGGATACAATTCTTTCGTAGTCGTCCAAGAGTTCGCGGTTATTGGTCACTTTGGCATCAAATTCGAGCTCGTGTGCAGCCTGAGGAGTGATGGAGATAGGTATGGGTGGCACGCCCAGGACCTTGTATTCGGAGGATACATTGAGACGCTCTAGCTGTTGACAGACTCCCTTGAATTGCTCTGCCAAACCTGCGTCCGATTCCTGAAGCTTTTCGATCGGATGTCGGTAACCACGCATCCGGGACCAAAGCAACGCTCTCCCCTGTTCTAGAGCTTGCACCGCAATTCCCAGCTCTCCCTTCTCTATAGCACACGAAGCCGCATTGGTAGCAAGAGTAAATGTGTTCTGCGTAAGAAACTGATGTTGTAAATCAATTGTGGGGGTTGAAGTGAGGCACCAATCGAGGAGCTCCAGGGCCTTCATATGAGCACGTAAAGATGATGAATGCCCAGCTTGTCTTGTAAGGTCTGCCCACCGCGTCGCGGTTATGAAACGGTAATGTGGGGTGGCATAGTGCAGGTTGACTGCCTGTTCATAGAGGGTGACAGCTTCTTCTTCGTCGCCGTTAATCCAACAGGCTTCTGCTAGATTGGAAACAGCTAAACAATAGTCTTTGTCTGAAGGGAATCGGTCATAGGCGGCCACACTCTCACGACATATCTCCAATGCTTCCTTTCGGTATTCAATGCCACCGCCAAGTTGACAGCGCGTAACAGCGACTGTCGCAAGAGCTGACAGAGACATTAGCTTGTCCGGATGCCCTGCAGGGATTAGAGCGAGGGACTTTCGCAAGAGGACGATTACTTCTTCGATGCCTTCGGGTTGTTTTAGCTCAACGTGGCGTTTGAGAATAGACACTGCGAGCTGGCGCAACGCGATCCAGATATCACTAGCAGGGGGGGAGAGGGAGACTACTTCTCGCCGAACGGTGATGGCTTCTTCGATGCCGTCCAATTTACACAAAATCCTGTCACTTCGGAGTTCTAGACATGTCCCAAGTACGGACAGGCAAGTAACCAGATGATCGCGGCTATAGCAAGACCTAGCGAACGCAACAGCTTCCCGTGCATAGCCAACGGCGTCATCAATGTCCTCAATGCGCCTAAATAGCAAGAAGCGGCTAAGGAGGGCACCAGCGAGAGTCTCATTGGCATGTTGGAAATGACCACGACTCGGAGGTATAAGCGCTGCTAGTTCGCGAAAATATTTGATCGACTCTTCCAAATCTTCAGGTGCACTGTGTCGCTGATAGCGATTATAGCTGCTGACTCCTAATTCATACAGAACCTCTGTACGGTCTGGACTGTGGCCAATGGCTGGGAGGACGTCGCGAAGTTCTTTCATCCCCTCGTCAAGAGCGCTCAGCTGCCCAGGGTCTCGACGCCATTGAGAATGAAGACTGTGTACGAGGTATCTGAGATCTGTCCGATGCTCAGCCATGCCTTCTGTGAGAGCTACCAATTCACGTCGAATCTTCAATGCTTCCTCCAAATCCTCCCTCCGGTCAGACCACTGAAGTTGTGCATCCAAACAGCTTGCCATTTGACGTTTGATCCGGAGACGGTAAAAACTGTCGTCAATAGGGCAAAGCTCAAAGGCATCGCGAGAGAAGTCAAGTGCCCGTTCAAGATCACTATGATCCCCCGTCGTTGTCTATAGCGCAAACAAGTGGAGCGAAAGATTATACAGAGCGGAATGGCGTTCTGTTGGATCTAGTTTCATGACCTGATGCTGAGACTGAATGGCCTCGTCAAGATCCGATTTTCCATTGGTCCATCTAAACCGTACGTTTAGAAGCATTCCGAGGTGGACCAATGCCTCACATTCGGCAGGTGGGACATTGCGACCCGATAGGCATGCGAGAGCCTCACGTACGCGGTCGATGGCCGCGTTCAGGTCCTCAATCTGGGATTTTGCCTCAAAGGTTTCCTGGAGGGACACGGCTAGGTTTCTGAGATACTGAGGCCGCATTTTGCTGTCATCTGAGAGAAAAACAAGAGCCTTTCCGTAACTCTCGGTCGCCTCCTCGAGATCTACAGCCTGTCTGACCTTCCGGTAACGAAGTATGAGAAGGTCCCCTAGTCCATTCAGGAACTCTGCCAGATACCCTTGTGTCTCGTCCTCATCAAAGGGCACAGTCCCATCCGATAGGCATACGATAGCCTCACGTAGATGGTTGATGGCTCCGTTCAGGTCCTTGGCCTGACCCTTTGCCTTCAAGGTTTCCTGGAGGGACACGGCTAGATGTTTGAGATACCGAGGCCGCATTTCGCTGTTATCTGGAAGAAGAGCAAGAGCCTTTCCGTAGCTCTCGGTCGCCTCCTCTAGATCGACGACCAGGCTGAACGTCTGGTAACGAAGCATGAGAAGGTACCCTAGTCCATTCAGGAACTCTGCCATATACCCTTGTGTCTCGTCTTCGTCAAGGGGCACAGTCCCACTCGATAGGCATACGATAGCCTCACGTAGACGGTCAGTGGCTCCGCTCAGGTCCTCGGCCTGACCTTTTGCCTCAAAGGTTTTCTGGAGGGACACGGCTAGATGTTTGAGATACTGAGGCCGCATTTTGCTGTTATCTGGGAGAACAGCAAGAGCATTCTCATAACTCTCGGTTGCCTCCTCTAGATCGACGACCAGGCTGAACGTCTGGTAACGAAGCATGAGAAGGTCCCCCAGTACGTTCAAAGACTCTGCCAGACCTCCTTCGTCTTCTTCAGACTCCGTCTGGGACAATGACACTACCTCGCGTTGCCATCGGATGGCCTCGTCACCATCTTCCTTTCGTCTATGCTTGAAAATTCTAAGACGCAGTACGTCTACAAGCTGGGAGAGGTTCTGCAGGTACATGGGATCTTCGGGCGAGGAGAGCGTCAGAGCCATGCGATGGTGCTCAGTTGCCGCATCGATATCCTCGAAATTCTTCGAATGCATGAACCGCTGGAACAATGCATGTCCGAGCAGTGAGAGTGTCTCGACAGCGATACCAATGGTATCTTGTTCTTCCTGAGCGCACCCGACCTGCAATGACAGGGATCTTTCAAGATATGTGATGGAGTCATCAATGTCTGCTATGTTTCCCGATTCCTCGAATCGAGATGTCAATGTGAGGGCGGCGGAAATGAGCGCCTGGGGCAGCAACGGATAGTCTGGATGTAAAAGGGTAAGAGTCTCGTTTATATCACATCCGAGTCCCTGGGTGTCTCTGAGATCCCAAATCATTTGAACAAGATCATTGATGGAATGCGGAGTGTCACCACTCAAGTCTTGCGCAAGGGTCAACATGATAGCGAGTGACGGTTACTGTTTTTTGTGTTAAATGAATTTGTGTCGTGGGGAGATCTGGCGTTGTTGACACTCAGTCAGAGGAATGGGTATGAGGTACGAAGGACGGGACTCACTATGCGGCAACCTTTGGCTTGGGACGTTTGTTATGGTTGATGAGAGCTCTCAGTAGGAGAGACAAGCGAAGACAAGTACAAATGGGTCGAGCTTTGTGAAGAACTGAAAGCAGCGTGGCTATACTGGACAGATATGTGACACATGGCCAATATATACCCATGTCCGACGCGCGTCGCGCCCTCGATCGAAATGCTGTGAATGATAGCATTCAGCTAATGTAACACGTCTATCAGCGAATTCCATGAGACATACCTGGGGATGCACGTGCGAGCATGCAGTTTCGAACTTGCCTAGAATAGATATCGCAACTACATTCCTGAATTAGTTATTTCCCTGAATACCCTTTGAGGGCTTATCTACGAAGGTTACCGCACCTAAAGAGTTCGACAATCCTTTTCTCGCCATCCCGATGGGGCTATCAGGATGCCAGAAGAGAGGATGAATGCTTCAAATCAGCCATGAGGAGAGTCATGAGACCTCAACATGGGCCTCGGGAAGTTCCTACAGACGTTTCAGTGCATTATTCGTAGCTTTGAGCGGCTTCCAATGGGAAAGGGACTATTCAAGTTGAGGGGAACGAACCTTATTCACCGTTGCACTGCCCGTGAAGTTGGGGAGTAACATCTCTCTCAGTACAACCTGACTCATGTTACGAGAACACTCAGAAGCGGAGTACTGATGACAATCCGTGGAGTATTAAGGGCCTGTTGAAAACAAAAACACTCATTCATTAACACTGAAGTTCTCAAAGTGCTACAAAGAACAGAAGATGTACCTTAACCAGTATGAGCTATCAGTGGAAGATCGCAGCCTGGCATAACTTCGGTAAGTTACCGGTAGCCGTGCATAGGATGCGGACTGTCAGGGATTTTCGCATTGGGATCAGCAAGAGTGAACGCAGCGTCTGCACCAGGTGACCGGACAAAGTAAGAGTCAGGATCTGACTCATCCAGAACGATTGGCTCTGAATTGAAACGTACCGTGCTCTTGATCCCGTATACTCAGCTTGTATCCCAGGAGTTGAAATCCGAGTCTACCCTCGTTACTCATCAACACTGATTCTTACAGGGTCGCTCCGACTGACCAGAAGGCGCATCAGGAAATCGCACCTGAGGCCTTATCTCCTGCTGCAATCTCTGGGGCAGGTTGGCATGGATATGCTACCATCATTGAGACTTTAAAGGCGCAGTAGGACGGCCGGGCAGGCCAGGGTTAAGGTCAGACGGATCCGTAAGCAGTTGCAATCGAGAAACGATGATTTTTGTCACTTTTATTATTATCATTAGGATCAGTGAATGCTTGAAACCATACGAGACTTACTCCGCGTGTCAGAAATATTGAGGATAGCAACAGGAGAGAGCGGTCCTAGGTAAATTGGCAGTGAGGATTCAATATTCAATATTCAGGAACTAACAGGTAGTACAGGCGGAGAATATATCTTTTTAAGTCACCGGTAAAACGGGAGACGCCGAATGGGCGTCTCCGTACTCAGCTGGGGGAATCGCAATCCCGGTCAGGCCCCTTGTCCGCGCTCATCATGTCAGAATTCTGTGTTAATATCTCGTCCTCTATATTCAATGTTGTTGCACTCCTGAATCTAGTTCTTTCCAGCTACTCCCCCGGAGCCCATGGCGACTTCTACAAGTCTCCCGCATCCACCACACCCACTATTAAAGGAGCCGGTGCTGTATGTTGCAGATGTTCCATCGCATTTAGAGTGGGACCACTTGCTCAGAGCTCTCTCTTGCTGTGATCAAATACTCTCCAAAGGACGGAGCTCCGTAGTAGGGACGCAGCGAACTAAATGGACGATACAATTTTCCAGCCTCTTTCATGGTATGTATACGAGATCTCTCAAGACATTATCCGCTATCTAAGGTATAACCGTACCATACAGCTGAAATGGCGTTGGCCACGCTTCAGGGCATGCCTGTTCCGGGATTAAGTCCACCTTGGTCACTGGCGCTGTCGCATTCACCTTGCCTGCAAGAGCCTTTACCTGAGAGACCCCTCCTGCCTCTGTTTGTGAAGACTGACGTGGCGACTCACGCAGTGCTGATTGCGAATGCGCAGACAGTCTTCACATGGTTCCGAGCTACTGGTCCCTTGGTGACTGTTCGAGTTGGCGTCGATGTCGGCTATGCTCACCCTACTTGCGTACTCGAATATTGGGAGGAACAACATGCACAGGCTGCAAGATTACGAGGACAGGATATATCTATGTTCACACGAGGTACAATGCCTTTCACTTTGCGGGTGTTCGATCCTTTGAAACTGTATTGTGCTGTAAGTTACATTCGTGTGCGTGCAACGGCGTCGTCCATTTCTGAACTCATGTTCTCAGCGCTTGGGTTCATCGTTTGGTGAGTCGGACTTCGCTGAGATGTTTAGTAAGGTGATTGTTTTCAAAATGCAACGCGAGAGAAAACTATAACTGATATTCCTTTCTTTTTTATGACAGTTTGGGAAGGTCAAAAAGTACGTTTACCTATTAACAATCCTACGTCTTTCCGAATTTCATGCAGTCATTGATCCAATACATCACTCATGGCAGAGCACACCTCATGAAAGTCAGTAGTCCAACAACATATGGATTTATCTCCTTCGAGTCCCAAGACGAAGGTACGGATATTCGATATCATCTCGAAATAACTTTCACACATTATTGAAACACAGCTGCCATTGCCATTAAGGCAACCAAAGGCACCTCACAAGGGAGGCATGAAATAATTGTTCGGTATTATGAGCCTACGGCGCAATTTCTATCACATCCAGCCGGCTTTGGTGCGAAGAGATCATTCTTTCCGTGCATAGCGAGCCCAAGTATTTCAGGACCTGTAAGTTTCAATTGGTGGCTTATCGGCACGGATGCACTGAATCGAAGAATGCTCAGGCCACATGCAACGCGCCAGGAGTAGACGCAGGAAATAATGGGAATGATACAACGAAACAAGAGGAACCGCGACAGCAAGATAAGGAGAAGGAAGAAAAAGACGCTCGTCTGAAGAAAGCACAACAGAAACGCGAGGTAGCTGATGCGGCTGAGCAAGTGGCGCAGAAGGAGAGGGAGATGGCTGAGAAAGAGGAAGCAGACAAAGCGAACCAGTTTGCGCTGGCATTGGAGGCTCTTGAAGATGCAGAGAAGAGTTCTGACTTTGCAGAACTACGTTTGAACTGTGCCGAGGCGGATCTTGCGGAACAGAAGAGACTTCTCAAAAAGGCCGTGCTGACGCTCCAAGAGGCCCGAGACAAACGCGAGTGGGCAAAAAACAGGGTCAACGATACTTTTATAGCAAAGGAGATGGCTTTGGGAGAACAACAGCAGGCTAAGAGGCGAAGGGAGGAAGCCGAGCATGAGGTAATGAGATGGAGAGATGAGAAAGCGAGAGCCGAAACGGAGGAGCGTCAAGCGCAAGCTGACATCCTAGGTGTAGAGGAAGACGAAGAGGCTCGACGGAAAGAAGAACTGGCCGAGTCGATCCGCAAAATGCAGGAGCTACGGAAGCTAGAAGAGGAAGATAAAGCGAGAAAGCAATGCGAAACCGAAATGGCGGAATTCCGTAGGAGAATAGCAGAGCTAGAGGCAGCAGAGAAAGAAGCTGCGAGACTTGCGAAAGAGGAGAGTAAGAGAAAAGCAAGAGAAGAAGAACAGAAGGCTCGAGAGTTGCGCGAGCGAGAAGCCGCGCAAGAGGCAGCGCGAAAGGCAGAGCTGGATCGAAAGGAAGCATATTACCAGGCAGCTACGAAAGAAACCACGCGCTGCAAGCTTCGCGACGAGAGTAGATGGGTACAACACATACCCTGGAACCTCCATTTCGGCTTGGCTAGATTCAAGCTGGCCAGCGCCGAGTTCGACGACATCAGATTCAACGAGACGCAACCTCTGACGTTCGAGAGTGTGCCCTGGCCAACATTGCTTTCACCATATAAGGTCACCTTGGAGGATATTGATTGGCAAGCCGTAGAGGCGTTCTTCGTGAAGGTGCAGCTGGTAATGGCGGAGAGCGAGTACAAAACACTCGTTGAGAAGACACATCGCAGGTTTCATCCGGACAAATGGAAGGCGAGGGGTTTATTGAATACGGTGCTCGATGAAACGCTGAGGGGCCAACTTGAGAGTACCGGGAACATCGTAGCACAGGCTATGACTCCGATTTGGATGAAGTCGAGGTCGAGGTGAATCTCTCTGGATTTCTTGATCATGATGATCTAGAGCTTTTTAGTGCTGTATCTTTCCGTTCAATTGAAGGAGTGTCCGTTACCTTTAGAGGCATCTCGTCGTGCAGGTACCGCAACACTGAGGCTTATTTCGTGTGGTTCGTTTTCACATAATTGTATCGAAACAGCATTCAGGTTGTCGAATGGCAAGGGGACCACGAGGTATGCCGATTGTTACGGATGTCGGCCCGATGCACACCAAACTCGTCGGTTGTGAGGCGCTTGTCTCCTGGCTCGCTCATTGTTCAAACATTGTTCAAATTTCTGACTGAATCGTGTACTAGTAGTGCAGCGGTAAGTTCACATTTGTGACAGTACTTGTGCATTCTAACTCTTTTCAGACGCATCTCAGAAAATATTTGGCCGTTTTAGGCCGGGATTGGAAGATCATATATCACTCTCGGCTGGAACAACAAATGGTGAGATTTCGTGTGAACTTCTAAGCTTGCACTTTAACGTATCTGGTGAATCTGGTGACCTGGCTGTTAACATTTTGAATGATCGTCGACTGCCTGGAAGCGATGCGCCCACCGTTGTAATGTTGCGGTATCCAGGCTAGTAGCTGAGTCTGTGACCACTTCTAACCGGCTTACGACAAGTACTACCTTACCACAAACGGCTGTATCAGTGAAGTCATTCTGCCGATCAAAGCTCAAACTACGGTCGTCTCGGCAGGGGACCATCAAAATGTTCCTCGTTTTCTAATGCGGCTTACAAGGACGTGGTTCTTGTGGAAGACCCGATACCGCCGTCCGATATGTGTAATACTTGTCTCGATATCGACATTGCACTCTCATTTATAGACCGCTGAACTCTGCAACGAAACAGTAACCCGTTCCCACTCTCGACATGACTGTCTCTCCGCTGCTGCCGCCCTACGACGGCTCTACTACCGTTCTTCCAGGCTTTCTCGATTTCCACGCGGAGCATAATGCAGATCTGACCTGCTTCGTATACCCGTCACAAGATTCGAGTTCTACTATAACGAACATCTCCTTCCGCGAGGTCGCGGAAGCCACTCACAGAATAGCTCATGTTCTCCGACCAGGGCGACGTGGACCCGAAGGAGATGTTGTTGCGATATTGGTTCATACCGATGCCATTGTCTATTCTGCCTTAATGATTGGAATAATTCGTGCAGGCCTGGTGGTACGCTAGTATCACTGCATTGGCAGCAATTTCTTATCAAAGTTCTCTGCCTTTAGCCGCTTCCTATGTCGCCCAGAAACTCGTCCCAGGCTATTTGCAACATGCTTGCGAAGACATCCTGCCATCGCATCATTGCACAGTCTTCTTTGGGATCCCTCGTGATTGACGTACAATCAGAATTGGCCCAAAAAGGTTTTAGCCTGCAAGTAGATGACCTTTCTACGATGCGCGCGGGTTTCCAAGACCTGATCAATCCCTCCCACAATACTAATAAAGCCACGATCGCGGAACCTTATCCCACCAATCCCAGTGGGTCCAAGAAAGAGGATGTGGTCTTTTTCATACATTCTTCGGGTTCTACAGGGTTCCCAAAGCCTATCCCGTTTTCACAGAAGTTTCTATCACAGTGGGCCCAAAGCGGTGCGTCCTTCGCTTTTATAGCTATATTTTGTTCAGCCTTTCATTTTAAAGCACAGATTTGATATTGGGTGCGGGTAGGCGTGGCTTTAGGTGGGGAGCAATGACACTTCCCCAATTCCACGCTATGGGCATCGGGTTTCAAATTATATATCCGATCGTTAGTGGACAATCTGTCTCGTTGTTCGCGCCTCAATATCCTGCGCCCCCTGTCGTACCACACCCGCAAAACACCTTAGAGGTCTGCAAGCTCACCTGCTCCACTGCTTTGACAGTTGTACCTTCCTTCCTAGAAGTGAGTGGTCGTGCACCTTATCCCTGACTCACAATTATTGACGGGCTCCTTAGACTTGGGCTCACTCAGATACTGCTATTGAATATCTCCGGACTTTACAAGCCATAGTAAGCACCATTAAATCATTAAATTACCTTCCTGACCTCTCGTCTCAAAATCAGTGCTTTGGTGGTGGCCCACTGTCCCCAAAAGCCGGAGATAAACTCGTAGCTGCTGGCGTGAAGATTACGACCGCATATGGTGGTACTGAATTTGGGGCGCCGGCATATACCTTCGATGAAGATGGAGCTCAAGATTCCGAGATCAAACCCGATGCCGACTGGTCGTGGTTGCGGTTCTCCAAGAAGCCAAACCTTCGATGGGTCCCCCAAGGAGATGGCACATACGAACTACAAATCCTTGTACGTATGTTAGAGAAATTCTCGTAGTTTCCGCTGAAATAACTTCGCTCACAGACGTCAGAAGCATTTGGCCTTGCCGTCGAAAACCTACCTGATACAAGGGGCTACGCGACCTCGGACCTTTTCGTCCCTCATCCCACTCGAAAAGGTCTCTGGAGGATGTGCGTCATTATCGCTGTCTTAAAAGCTCATTTCTTTACCCTTCAACTTTTAGTGTTGGTCGCAAAGACGATGTTCTTGTTCTAAGTACTGGTATGAATTCGTTTGATGTTGTATGAACTATTGTTTACTAGTTTTTGATTTAGGCGAAAAGATTGTTCCATTGCATCAAGAGGAGCAGATCACTGCCAACCCTATGATCATGGGTGCACTCATGTTTGGCCGAGAACGCGAGCAGGCTGGGATCCTGATAGAACCGAATCCCGAGTTTGCTATAGACCCTACAGACGAGGCTGCCCTTGCCGCATTTCGAAACAAGATATGGTACGTCAACTCAATTGATATATTGTATACCACCTGATTCTTGTACCAGGCCCTCAGTTGAAGAGGCCAATACTCCCGCGCCGGCTTTCGCTAGGATATTCAAAGAGATGATTCTGGTGACCGATCCTTCCAAACCTTTCCCCCGCGCAGGCAAAGGTACAGTCATACGAAATCAAGCTACTGCCTTGTACGCAGATGCAATTGATAAGCTGTAAGCGTCCCATACATTGCTGCATTCATGTACTTACATAATCTATAAGCTATGATACCGTTGCGCAAAGCTCGGATTCGGAAGGCATCCCTCCTCCCACGTCTTGGTCCACTGGGGACATAGAGCATTGGATTGTTAAGCTGGCTGCTTCGGTGAATGACGGACGCATTCCTTCGTCTTCACAGAGTTTGTTTGAGCAAGGCTTTGACAGGTGAAACTAATAGTTACACTTTTGAGCTTGCCCTGACTTTACGAATGCCACAGTTTGAGCGCAACCTTCATGCGCAACCGCATCCTTGGCGTTTTGCGGTCCGCAGAAGATCCTTCGCTACAGAAGGCGGTATCAAAGATATCGCCCAATATCGTATTCGAACATCCCTCTGTCCGAGAACTTGCCACAGCGCTTGCCGGAATAGTAGACCCTACTTCGGATACCTCGCTTGCACCTGGAAAAATTGCAGCGGATGCTGTTGCCCTCGTAGAGAAATACACCGCAAATCTACCCCTTCAGACTGGCCAAAGTCGATCGACCGATGGTGTCGTTGTCCTACTCACGGGGTCCACGGGAAACATTGGCTCCCATATACTTGCTGCCTTACTGGCTGATAACCGTATCAGCAAAGTTTATACCCTCAACAGAGCATCTTCGACGTCAGAAGATCGCTTGGCGACTGCCTTCCGAGATCGAGACCTTCCGGTCGCGTTATTATCCCACCCTAAGCTTCACTCTTTAGCGGGGGATCTCTCGCAAGACAATTTTGGTCTAGAGCAGTCCACATATACTGAGGTATGATGCTCCTTCAAATTTCCTGAGACGAAAGTCTACAGCTGACGTGCATAGATAATCAATTCTGCCACTCATATTGTCCACAATGCTTGGACAGTAAACTTCAACCATCCCCTCAGTGCATTCGAAAAGCAAATTGCTGGTGTTCGTAAAGTAGTCGACATCTGTGCATCCTCACCTCGGCCTGTGAAACTGCTATTCACTTCTTCCGTTGGTGCAGCCGGTGGATGGAAATCAGATGATGGACTTGTGCCAGAGAAGCCTCTACCAAATCCAGAGATAGCAGCTCTGAACGGTTATGCGGCATCGAAATATGTAGTAGAGCAGGTATGTGTTACTACGGACCGAATCTTTCCATTGCTAAAGCACGACCATCACAGATTCTCAGCAAAGCAGCCGAAAACGGCCTGAACATGGTATCATTGAGAATGGGCCAAGCTTGTGGTTCGAGAGAGACGGGGGCTTGGGGTACGACTGAATGGATGCCCATTCTCGTGAAATCCAGCATTGCCCTAGGCTGTCTGCCCGACATCGATGGGGTATGTTGATACCTGTCTGCAGCTCTTATGTTTTCGAAGCTGATCGATTTGTCTTTGTCTCTATAGCTTGTCTCGTGGGTCCCACTGGACGCTATAGGCGGCTTGTATATCGACCTCTTGCTATCTGAGCAGGCTCTACCTCAACTCATGAATGTGGTGCATCCTCGACCAACTCAATGGAAGAATGTCCTATCTGCAATAGGCGAGGAATTGGGTGGCCACCTCCCTTTTGTCCCGCTGGACGCGTGGGTGCATAAACTGGAGGCATATGCCTCGGAACCCACTAAACAGGATCTAGACAATATTGTAAGCATATAAGCTCTCATGCGCGACCTGTGCGACAAACTGACATATTATCCCAGCCTGCTATCAAACTGCTAACATTCTTCCGCGGAATGGCTACAACGAGCACATCAGACAAGGTAGCAGCCAATGTCGAAGCTGGTGGGATGCCCATGTTCGAGACCATACAGTTGCAACGCAGCAGCCTCACCATGAGACAGATCCCGTCTCTAGACGACGAGAATGCCAGGGTGTGGGTAAGGTATTGGAGAAAGCGGGGCTACATACAGTGACGGAATGTGGTATATGCGACCCGGTCTGTACACTGGCAAGTTCCAACTGACTAGTATTTGGATTGACCAGAGGTCTCAATGGAAAATAGCACACACAGGCTTCAAACGTTTATTTTGGTATCAATCTACTGTCGCCAATGATCTTATATGATCTAGTTAGTCTCAATGTGACGTTGACATGTCTATAGCCTGGTGAGTAGGGCCTGAGCAGAAGTCGTAAACTACGATCCTGAAGCGTGAGGAACACCAAGTGCAATATAATAGTATGGAGAAAGCCAGATTTGAGGAGTGCTCCGAGTCAAGCCAAGCTTCTTCCAGCTTCGATGCTGACGAACATAACGAAGAGTGTTGTGAAGAGAAAGATTGAAGAGTCTGTTGGGAGGATGGAAGAACTGCGTAAATAAGAGGAGCCGATGATGTGAGACAGCGATAGGTTGAGATAGCAGAATCACGTCGGAATATGGCGTAAGCACGGTAAGCTTGGTCTCTCTAATAACACCCTGTAGGAGAATCGGTAGCATCAGTACACAATTGCACTGCAAAATCACAGCGAATTGTCCAAATGGTATAAGGCCTTGCTTCCAAATCATGCCTGCCCAAACAGCGGTCGTGAAACCCCGTACTTGAAGCAGATGTCTGAATCCAGTGTCTCGACCAGTCATCCAGAAGTTTTCGAAGATATATTGGACACTCCCAGTATCAGGGGTCAGACAGCCTTCCTGTTTATAATGGTCCAATTGACGGTCATGGTTTCATCTTTGGGCATATAGATTAGCGCAGTGATAGACGAGAACAGATACAACGATTTATCGTAGTCACAATTACATCACGGTTATATTGGCATTGACCAGAGTCACGGTCCACCATGTCTACCGGACTTTGAACGTTTGCACGATCACGTTTCCTGACTCCTTCGCTTCAGCATCCTCTTGGACAGAATAATGAATCTCAACATCGAGTTCCCGCGAATTGTCTTCGCTCTTGCGGCATTTGAACACTCCCTGTACGATCGTACCTGCAAGATTATTCAGTCCACTGAGCGTTTATTCAAAGCCATATGTGCAAACCTTCATCAGCCACAATCGGCTCTCTGAGCAAGAACAGCGTCTGCTTCCAATGTGTGGGTACCGACAGCGGTCCGGTACTGAAGCTAGTCACTTGGGATTTCGGCTTGAGGTTGTCTCCTGTGCTCATCCTCCTGGCCATATGAGGCTTGCTACCAACTTGCCATACCTCCGCAAGAATAGGATCACCCTCTCGGACGACGTATACGTCAGTGTCCTCCGGTACCGGCCCTCCGCTGACATTGAAATACGTATCGAAGTAGAGGACGAAAGCGTGGATTTTCGTGCGACGCGAAGTCGTGGCTACAAGAGTGAAAGGCGAAGAGAAGTCCAATTGACGCGTTGTGATATCCCCGAGGTGTAGGTCCTGTAATGCATGACATGTTACCGCGTGCTTCTACGACATGTATAAAGCACTGACCTTAACTACACACGCCTCACTAGCCATTGATTCAGGGCCAACTACGTCGACGATAGCGTCTTCATAAACATCCGTGGCCATTTCGGACAAATCAAATCCTGAATAAGCATGTAAGGATGGTATTGCTTGCTGTTCTGCTTTTTTTTTGAGATGACGTACCATAGATATCACCCCAGAACGTGATACGTTCCTTAAGAATATCTCCTGCTTCGCAAAGGCCAAACATCATCTTTGTCTGACTCGGAGCCATAACGCCCTCAGGACGAAGGAAGCGATCACGGGCATGTAGCACGGAGTCTAGCATCGACTCGTACAAAAGGGCGTATCCCATCCACTCTGAGATGATGACATCTACCTGTGTAATACCGTCAGGCAAAGTGATATCTTCCACCTTTCCACGAATTACTCTGCGATATTCAACAAACGAAGATATACCGCTAATGGTCGAACTCACGTTATGACATCCTCGAAACCATTTGCCTTGATTATTTTCTCCGCTTTCTCCGCAATATCGCTCGCGTCAACAGATATGACACGCTTCGCTCCGGCTCGTGCGGCGAACAGCGAAAGGATGCCAGTACCGCATCCGACATCTAGAACAGTTGCGCCCCGGAATAGCTCTGGATGCTTCATGATAAAGGCAGCGTACGTCGCCGTCCTAACTTTATCCTGAATCATGACGGCATGAATATCTGCCAATAGGAAGATCTCATGAGACATAAAAGCGAGGATTTTTACAAGGATAAATACCATTTTCGCCATAACTTTGGAAGTAGTGTGAGTCATCGTCTCGAAGTGGTGCTCCAATATGTGTTGATGTGGACGCTGCAGGCTCTTTGAGAGCCTCAGAAATTCCTGCTAGGTTTAATCGCCCACCAACGAAATCACGGTAGTCTACCAAGTCCTGCTGTGCTTTCTGAAGTTTCTTCTCGAGAGCTCGAATGCGTCGGGAGGCCTCAGACAAGTTAGAGGGCTGTTTAGCTGTGATGACAGCCTCTTCGTCTGACCATTCGGAGTCATCAGGTTGTGTTTCTAGATACAAGGTCAAATCTATTGAAAAATGTGCAAACTGAGTGCTCACGAAGTAAAGGATCGTCTTCTGATGCTGGAATGAGGTATTGGTCTGAGTCGAAGAATTCCTCATTTCCTTGGAGATTCGACGCCTGGGTTGAAGTGGGTTTCTGTAGTATCGCTGGTAAGGATAAGTCCATACTTATGATAATGAAATACATGCTCACTTCTTTTCTGATCCAATTGATTAACCGGATGCGCTTGTACATGTCAAGACCTGCAAAATGTTCATGATCTATTCTTTTGGGAGCAATTATAACGCACCTAGACGAACACATGTTTGCTCCAAGTCGAAACCGTGGGTCTTCTTGTCGTATTCGACCTCTTCCGCAACTGAAGGAAGTATGGTGTCGTCGAACAGAGACTTCGTAGCCAATTTTGTCATGGAATCCGATACCCAGTCGTCCCAAGTAAGATCCTGTTCATCTTCTTCGGACGAGCTAGATGACAATCGATCTGAGCATTCTCCTTCGGATTGAACCTCTTCCAAATGACCTGCGGATAGTCTGAAGGCCATTATGAGATCAATCAAGCGGCCCTCTGAGGGGTACGGCGGATGTGTTCTGCAGACAAAAGCTTGCGATAAGGCCTCCGAACTCTTGTGCTAAGAAACTCTTGGACGTACAGTTCTTTTGGAGTTGTGGTCTGCGTGAGGAGAATTTGACCGGATGGAAGGAGCAAAGACTGTCCGTGGCGATTTCGTCGATAGAAAGCTTTATTGAACTGGAAGTAAGAGGCTGAATATTTGGCAGCGGGGGAGGAAGAGGCTGAAGAGGTAGGAAGAGGTTGAGAGACAAGCACTCGCAAATTCTGGTAGAAATCACATCCAAAAGTGAGTTGCCCCTTTTAGCATTTGCCGCGGGATCTTCAGATTGCCGCGGGAATGTTCCACCATCACGATCAAGAAAATAGAATATTAATCTTCATAGAACTCCTCCATGCTGTGTATATATGTATGTCAGTGCACGGATTGTGGATTAAGAACGAAGAGCGATAGCACTTTTACAGCAGCGAGAAACTCAAGAAAAAGTACAACTTAATTAATAATGCAGACAGAAAACCAAGGAGAGCAACAAAAATCAAACACGAGACCAAAACGGAGTTCAGCGTTGAAAGCAAAAGGATTATTTCTGCATAAGCTATGATGTCACGTAAGGAGTTACGACCAGGGGCAACATACTCCCTTCGTTCTCCTTGCCCGAGACGTAGGGGCGAGTGAGCACACTGCATGCCGCACAGAACAGCGTCAGATCGCGGCATAGAATGACTCGTGATGAAGTGCTTACACATTGGCTTTCCCAATCTTGTGCGTCTCAGAATCCGTAAATTTGAAGTTGGCTACCAAAGTGAATAGGAAGGATTTTAATTCGATGGTAGACATGCGAAGTCCTATGCAAGCCTGTGCGAAATTGCGTCAGAACAGGTGTAAGCTCTCTTTCCAGAAATGCTTACACGGGGACCAGCCGAGAATGTGAGAATATGCGAATAGAGACCAGGAAGCGCCTTTACGGCCTCAGGCAAGTCATCCCATCGGTCAGGACTAAAGACAGATTCATCAATACTGAGTAAAAGTCAGCGGAACAATTTACTCACTTGAAATTCCAAGCATCCTCTCCCCATAGACCCTTGTCGTGATTGAAGCCTTCAATGGGAACATGTATGAATGTTCCCTTTGGTACCAGAATCTGTTTCACATCCTCCTCAACCATTGTACCGTCCGCACTCTTTCTCTTGAAAGGTGAAGATGCAGGCACAACATCATCCTTCGTCGCAACGCGGATGGAGGAGTGCACAGGAGGAATGAGACGTAAAGTTTCGCGAATGACGTTATCGAGGTACGGCAGATCAGCGATCGTGGCGTACAACGACTGAATTTCATCTTGAGTGAGTGACTCAAGCGATGTCGAAGGTAAAACGGATCTGAGTTCTGTCCGGAGTCGGTCTTGGACAACGGGAAATTTGGCAAGGAGATACAGTGTCCAAGTCATTGCAAGCGATGTAGTATCGGTGCCAGCGAACATGAAAGTGTTGATCATGTGCAATATGTCTTCGTCTGAGATACGCTGTTCTGGTGGTAAATCGACAGAAGAGTTTGATTTTACTAAATGATAAAGATTATGAGAGTCGTCAAAAAAGGGACACGACAGCATCTTACAGAGTAAACTGAGTAGATCTTTCCCCTGATAAGTCTCTCCTTTCTCCTCCGCATCCGCCATCTTCCTCTTCTTCTCTTGAATCAATTTCCCAGCAACTCTCTGAATCACTTTTTGGCACTTCGCGACAAAGCGCGACGTATTATCAGGCTGCGTTTGGGAAGCTGAGTCGATGCTATGTATAGAAAGGGGAATAGACTTACAAAGAGTTTGTCCCACAATGGGATATATAGTGCAAGTGTCGTTCGCCAACCACCAGACTGTCGTGAGATGGCAACCTCAAACATCTCTGTATATGCCTTCAGCAACTCGTTGTCTTCGTTCTGGATCGCGTTGAACTCATAGTCGAAGCCGGCAGAACCCATCACGTCGAACGTCGCCCGACTCGCCCAGCTGCATACATTAATCAAGTGTCCTTCTCCTGGCTTGACGTTGGCCTCTCTCATGATAGAGTTCCATCTGTCCCTGAGCTCCGTAGCTTTTTTGAATACAAGCGGCACGAGAGCGCGCATAGCTTGAACCGAGAAAGCAGGCATCCCGACGCGTCGCTGGCGTTTATGTACCTGACCTTCAGCTGATAACATGCCAACACCGATAAGTCCAGATATTAGCTTCCGGCTTGGCCAGGGCTTCTCGTATGTAGTGGTATTTTGCAAGACATGGCTCATTGTTACTGGATCCAGTGTGAAAAGGCGTTGGTCCCACTATAGCTTTGTAAGGATATTGCGAAGAAAATAAGGCAATCATGGTACACACAGGAAGTGGGCCCCGAATATATATGTTACGTCCGAACTCCCTCACGAAGTAGGCGTGTGTGCTTGGTGACCGGCGTGGGCTATAAAGAATCGTAGTCAGAAGAGTATTCGCTTCGTATCATCGTTATAAAGATTGCAGTTCCCTCGTCGTAGAGTTGTTCCCTCGCCTGTAGAACGTGTAAAAGCAGGAGAGGTACTTACTCCATGACCAAAGACATATGCCTCAGCTCGAGTAACCTATCACTAGGCGGTCCAGGAAGCTTCCTTAGAGGATTGTTTCGAGGAGATATGAATACTAAATGCACGAAGTAGGCGACTAGAAGCAGAATGAACGCAGCGCACAGGCTGAGGATTGCAGAGAATAAGCTGGGCATGGCTGTAACATATGGATGAAGTCGATGACAACAGCAGAGTCTTAAAACACTGAGAAAGACTGTCTAGAGCAGCTCCTGTGCGGCCTGGAGTGTGAGGACGGACATCCAAACAATAGCAACATCGTGGGTGCGAACAATAAAGCGCCTCCAGCGCTCGCAGGCTAGGCCTGTAGCCATATGGGCGCTTATGTTGCGAACTAAACTCGTTCCTTGCTGATTATCGTAAACAATAAGCTAGAACGTGCCAGATACATGATACAACGGAGCTATATCTCACATGCAGCCCGTTCAGTACGAGGCTCGCTAAATTTACAGCTGCCATGTAATCCTTTCGCTTTCAACAATATCCAGTCCCTGGAGAATGAAATTAATACAACCATTGGACCTAATGACCGTACGTCATCTTCAGTTTCTCGTTCACATATTCACCGGCTGTCACCACCTCATACTTTGGAGGTCGATCAGCAGATATGCAGCTGGGTAGAGGCTGCGTCCAGAGCACGCATATCAGATTTCATTGCACATCTCAGATAGAGACGGACGTACCTCCAATCGGACGTCAAAGTCTGTGCCAAAAAATAGTGGGATAGAATAACGTCCGATTCCGCTACGATTTATCGCCCGATGCACGGTTGACTTGAAGATGTCATCTGTGTGGTGTAAGCAAAACATAGCTCGACGGCCAGCCATACGTACTCGTCCAACGTGCAAATTGATCACCCAGACTGAAGAAACATGTAAGTTATATAGCGTGGAAACAATTGGTGTCTTACTTCACAACCAATGTTCCAGGGATCGGAGGGGCGTCGATCCATTGTTTCGTGGTGTTCAGTACTTGTAAGGCCTGTATATCTGGTTCTTGCCATAATATTGTGAAACACTACAAGCAATCCGTTGAATGAAGTAAAACAAATTATAACAACCTACTCACCTCCCAACTAGTACATACGTTCAGATAAGTATAAGCAGGTAAACTGGAGACGGCCTTACTCTGTGTGTGCTCCGATACCAATCACTCGATTGTCCACGGGCCCGGTTTGAGGTGGGTAATGCAAAACTCGCATAAGAGCGGCAGCATTCCTCGTCTATGCATGAACTCGCTAATTTGATTTGATTTCAAACAGAGAATAACGGCTTGTGTACCTTGTCTTCGAAGAAGTCCTCTGACAGATCGAGAGCTAAGGCAAACAGGGGAAACAACTTCCTCCCCAGTTCCACTGCCGCATGGCTGCAAAACCCCATGTAAATGAATATTTTCGAATGCAGCAGAGAATGACTTACTAATAGGTTAAGACAGCTTTGCGAAAGTCGACGGGGTCGGTTGGCCATATGTTTGCACCTGCCATCACACCATCGTTCGCTCGTTTTTCATCGTTAACTTTGGGAACAAGTTCTTCCCAACCAAATTCGAACCCTTCATGCATGTCTCCATCGCTATCCGGATCGTTGACGCTGCTGAGTACGGAGTTGTATCCTTTGAAGTTCGGCGTTTTGGAATTGTCTACTTCCTTTTTCTTCTCGAGAGGTAACGAGAAGAATTCCTTTGATGCTGAAAGGGCGTTCCCAATAACTTCATCGGGTATACCGTGATTCTTCACTGGTACAAAGTCATTTGATAAGCCGCCGATACGAACAGATCACCGCGCACCGTACAAGAACCCCACGTTGATGCAGGCGTCCCGAATGGAATCTGACAGCAACTTTCGGATAGCGGGGTCAGGGTTGGAAATGTTTCCCAAATCGCTATGTGCATGGACATTTAGAGCGAGCTGAATATCCATTAGAGTATGAGTAGTATATACATGATCGGAATATGACTGAAAGCGTTCTCCGCTCTTTCAGCTGCTTCCACCAACGACATGTTGGCTGGAAATCCAATGATCCTGAGATAAAGTAAATAGTAATTGTGAGATGGCGGTCGGAGTAAGGAGCAATGAGCAGTGGCACTGATGTAGCGACTCAACTTAGCACGGATTTACAGTCTTCTATCTCCGACTGTTACCTTCCTTCACTTTTAGTGATCGTATCTGTTGGAATCTTATCGGACTTCTAAACGTCGGATGAGCGCTTGGTTGACGACGCAGCAGTGACTTGACGAGTCTACTATTATTATTTTCATATCCGAGTCCCAGCCGCAAATCTCCAAGCTTCAAGCTCTGGTTGATGACCAAGGACATTGCACGTCTGAATATACCGCAGCAGCAGTATCCACTCTGTCGTGCAACCGTGACGTTCAAGAAACCATCTAGCTCGAGTGGGATCTTGAGCTCTTTCGTTTCATACCACTAAATCTGCTACAGCGGATTAGGGAATCGGGACATATTCTAGACCATCCGAACTGTGCATTCAGTCTTCTTCTGTTTGGATTCCGTTCACTGTTCCTTGACTGCTGCGTGTTTTCAGTCAAATTTATCTTCATGCATTGCTAGTTCGAAAGACCACGGCAATCTTCTCGATAGCTATCCGCAGGAATTTGGTTGCCCGGATCTGACTCGAGGTGAGTCAGAGCTTCAAGAACCTCATGCGTTTACTTTTACAAATTTCATACAATCATTTCAATATATTGCAAATCAACTGAGGTAGTCCCGTTGTTGGATCTACGCCTGTAAATCAATTATCTGACTCCCTTTTTTCTCTAGACACACGGTATGTAGGCTTGTTTTAGGGACCGTTCTGTTCACAGTCATTTGGCGGGTCCGCAGCTGTCTAACGCCATAGCCGCCGAGGACTAGTCACTTCCGCAGGACCAAGTTGAACGTGTGGTACCAGCGCGGACCACTCGCAGCGACTATGAACGGTACTAACTGTGCTGCGCTTGGATCAGAGCATATGGTGTCTTTTTACAAAAGCCAGGCGGAGTTAAAATTCCACAATGACAGAGAGCTGTGGCCCACAAAGAGCCCCTGGTATAAGTAGCTCAAGTCATCGAACAATCTATTTCAACGGCCCCAGTGCTACAAGCCTCTAAACCATTGAGACCTCTATACTCCTCTTCACCGACGGCCGTCAGCTATGTCTCGTCGCACATTGCTCTCTTCCGTGACATCTATGCTGTCTTCTTCAGACACCAAGTCTTTTACGAGCAACACCAATGAATCTACGGCTGCTTTGATTCCCAAGGTTGGTCTCACTATATAATATGCTATGAACTCACATTTTATGCAATTTCCAGCCTCAGGAAGACCAGGCTAGCACAACATCTGTCAATGAGCCATCAGTTACCGCCGCGACCAACGAACAGAAGTCCTCAAATCCCACTTCTGCGTCTTCATTCCCTCCTCAGAGAGACTGGGAGGCACAGTTTGCAGCGTTATCTTCTTCAATGGGTTTTTCTGGAGCTGTTCCCACTCATCCCAAGAGTAGGAAGTCAGGAGCGAGTAAGGTGGCTACGAGAACACCATCCACCTCTCCGGCTGCACAGTCGGCCACAGAGTCCCCCAAAGGTACCTCTCAATCTGTAAGTTACTCGTGGTGCCATACTCAGGCCTGTATCTTACCACACATCCCTCGTTCTAACTTGAATCCCTGGCAGAGCCAAACGTCGTCGTAGTTTGAAGATCTATACCAGCCTGGCTATTCTTTGCTGGGGGTTCTCTCTTGCACAGATCAACTAAACTGGCATATGTTAATTTTCAAAATACACATCTTTTGATATTTATACATTTTGAACCGTTGCTCGTGCAACTATATTGTGTGGTTGAATATTATTTTTCTTGAGTTGCCTTTTTTTACGTTCGGAGCACAACAGATCCCACGTGGCAAGCCGTATTCGGGCGTTTGACTCTGCAGTCGCTTCTTCGGACCAACTCTCATGTGTAGTGTGCTCGACTCCTGCGAACCGTGAGCTGCAGAAAATCCTTCGCAACATACGGCGTGCAACACGTTAAATTAATCTACCGAGCTATCAGACTGTGCAGAGCAACGTAAGGAATAATGACCGTCTCCCCAGGGACGAGGAGGGCATTGCTCGATGGTGAGTGATAGGTGCACTATCCACGTTCACCGCACTCATATAAAGCCTCAGTTGCATTATTTATTGCCTCTCAAGTGCGTTATGCTATTTGAAACGTATGACTCGGTACTTTTGCTCAACGTCTGCAAGGCAGCCTTGTTTTATACTCTACGAGTGAGTGCCATCTCCATTCAAGCCTTTCTGTCGATGATCATGACGCCATTCATCTTGTCACAGTGGGTACTGGATGCTTATACTCCTGGTGGTGAGAAGAAGGATGTTACGAAGAGCATGGAGGCGCTTAAGAAGCTTGGCCACAAGGATTTGAAGTTGGATGAATACGAAAGTAAGTCAGCATGTGCGGTACAAAATCCCCTCAATGTTTCTCACGTCATGCATCATTCTGTGCGGCGTAGGACAAATTGCATCCGAGGTAATTCATCCTGACGATATTGATGTACACTTCTCCGGTACGTATCAAATCATGAAGTTATTCTTTCATCCTGTTGATGGGTTCTCATCTAGATATCGGTGGCCTTGACCCCATCATATCTTCACTGAGGGAGTCGGTGATATATCCATTGCAATACCCCCACCTATTCACATCATCATCCCTGCTGGGTGCACCGAAAGGTGTGCTATTGTTTGGTCCACCAGGATGCGGCAAGACTATGCTTGCTAAAGCTCTTGCAAAGGAGTCGAGAGCCACATTCATAAACATTGCTGCCTCGGTGCTTACCAACAAGTGGTATGGCGAGTCAAATAAACTTGTCGCAGGGCTATTCTCCTTGGCGCGGAAAACTCAGCCTAGTATTGTGTTCATTGATGAAATCGACTCGTTCCTTCGAGAAAGGACTAAGGGCGATCATGAGGTGACAGGAATGATGAAAGCCGAGTTCATGACGTGCGTTGATTATTTTGGATTCGATTGAAGTTCCTAAACGTGCTTTTCAGGCTATGGGACGGGCTTTTATCAAGCACGGATAGGATTCTGGTATTGGGCGCTACAAATAGACCAAACGATATTGACTCCGCAATTCTTCGAAGGATGCCCAAGCGATTCTCTGTTGGACTGCCAGATCTCGACCAACGACTGAAAATACTCACACTGGTAACGTCCCTTCACTATTCGAGTCCACCATCTTGATTGACGCTCTCTCAAGTTGCTCAAAGACACTAAACTCGTGTCCGATTTTCCACTGGTGGCCCTTGGAGAGCGTAGTGAAGGATATTCAGGGTCTGATCTGAAGGAATTATGTCGTAACGCAGCAATGATTCCGATGCGCGAAGTTATGCGCTTGGGTGGAGGAAGTCAAGAGCATCTGGCGCGGATATCTCAGGACGTTAGTATCTCCCCATATTTTTATTGATGCTCTAATAACCTCCAACGTCTGACAGGGATTCGAGTTACGACCACTCACTTTAAATGACTTCTTTCAGATAGATGGTACCAGTGATCTCCCACCACCAGACCTTGAGACTGTCATAGAGAGGCTGATTGGTTGAGTACTGTACACACCCTTCGGGGCTTATGTTTTATGTTTTTATTAGACCAATGACTGCTGACGTCGACATGTTCTGGTATTTAGGTTCACATGCGCTGTATAATCGCTCCATAAAACGATTATAACATGATACATCATATCCCCATTCCTTCTCTTACAATGGGTTCGCCAAAGCCAGCTGAATGATAAACTCCATGGCCTCCTGTCTGTATGTATCCGTGGTAATCGCCACAGGTACTAGTCCGTCGAGGAAGGTCAGTAGCTGAACCGAAGCCGTCGTGTACTTTGGCCAGTATGGGACCGTCGGACCGTTTGGATTCAGGTTGTTCACGAAGTTCACGAGGTAATCAGTCAGTTCTCCTGATCCGTATATGTTGAGGAGATCGGAAGCGTGAACCTGGAGATAATCTGCGCATCAGCTGATAGACTTCTCAACCGTCCCAAAAGGTTGTACCGATCCTAATCCAGGCAGGCCCTTCAACCTCTTACTCACTGGATTGTTTTTCGGTCAGACAACTTCCTCATTCTCATAGGCGAGGTAAACTCACGAAATGACCAGGTGTTTTGCTTATCAGATTGCTGCTGCAGGAAGAATCGCCTGGCTCCTTGGAATACAAGATCGCCTTGCAGCGAAGCAAGTCTTTTGAATTGAGGAGATAACGCGTTTAAGATACCGGTATCATACGGTGATCCCTGAGTAATGTCCGCAGGATAGAGCGTGAGCAATTTGTCCAAGTCAGATGATGATGCCGCCGGAAGGTAAGTGCTCGTTATGTAGTCCCGTAACTGTTCTTCCGTACTATCAGGTGAGGTGAGACCCCATGCAATATGTATCATTGTATTGTGAAACAAGCTCACGTTACATCGAGCGTTGTCAGAGAAAATAAGGTGCCTTCATCATCACAGTCCTGGAGCCAAGTTAAACCCTGGAGTGACAAGTGGGTATCGAAACAAGCGTGCTTACCCCGGAGACAAATGGGATATTCGCTACGGAACCTTGCAGGACTAACTGTTGAGGGTCGTCTGGAAGGAACGTTCCATCCACTCGCGGCATCCATGCCAAGTCCAATGACTGCCGAAGGTTATTTCATTCCAACAGACCTCTTATTTGACGCTGTCACTCACCGAGGGAGAGAATATTGAGGGAGAAGCATCCATAGCTTGTTGTAGCATCGCGAAAGGAGCCTCTCGCAAGCACTGTAAAGTGTCTGAAGAGCCTTCACAGCCGGCTGCCACAACAAATGCATCATAGAACTTTTGGCCATGCGTGATGTCACCAACTGGGATGGGAGAGCCAGATTCCATAAATGCAGCATGAAATAGACCCTCTGTGTTACCACCATTTGCGACCATCTGTAGTGCTACAGAGATTGCACCCGCAGACTCGCCCCAGCTATTACATCATAGTGAGTTTGTTGTTAGTGCAGAGAAGGGTGATGTAATTAGATCAAATCATACATAGTAACTTTCGAGGGGTCGCCGTTAAAGACCGAGATGTATTTCTGAATCCACCTCAAAGCCTGTCGTTCTACCACAACGAAGGAGTCAGGCCTCCTTTGACTGCATCCAGGCGATGGTTTGTACTCACGATCTTGGAGTCCGATGTTCCCTACACCAGCCGCCTTTACCTCTTCGCTCGCGAGAAAGCCGAGTGCTTGGATGATTCAAAGGTCATTGGTCGTTGTTTAAATTCAAATGGCCTCTGGCTTACCTGAGACTCTGCAAACAATGTTGGGTCAGGAGAGTCGGTTCACGAATTTGAAGATGATCTACTCACCGATAGTTCATACTAACGTACACGATTGGCTTTCCTAGTTCCACTGACCGTGTCACAATGATACCTCCATCGTACCTAGTAGTGGATCATATAAGCCGGGATATCAAGACCTGACATCATAATCCTCTCACATGCTCGTTCCGCCGTTCTCAAACCCACCTGCATAGATAGCATAATGAGATGTCCCTACATGGCCTTATCAGGTTTAACTTACCGCCAAAGATCCACTATCAAGGCCTCAGTAATTTAGATGGATCCTTGCACTGTCACAAAACTCACCGCGACGACTGGGACCTTTGTTCCTTCAGGAAGTCTAGTCGGTGCCCATACGTTCAAGGTCAAACCTTGCGCCGATGTGGGTGAGCATCAAGTACAATGATACTGCTCAAAATTATGAACTCACAATCTTCACTGTTCGGAGTGACAAGCTGCATAATAGTATTCTCAATGAAGTCAACGCTCTCTGAAGCCAATGCGCTTGGTAGAGTGAGCCCTGAGCTTTGCTGGGGACATCCATCGCCAAAAGCCACTGCTTGATGAGTCCCAGTGTATGGATCATTGGGTACCGGAAAACGAAAGCGACGGTCACCCGTACTATGGCATACAATAAATACTACTGCAGCCAACACGTAGTTCACAAAAGGGGTAACGCACGGAGGCTTTGCAAATGGTATTCCAAGAAACTTGTTTGCCACTCCATCGGACACACCGACAAACGTGGCGTGATCCAGAATTACGGTTGAAACATTGCTTGGTGTAGGGACGCCCAAAGACATGGCAATATGGATCGCAAGGAAGAGCCCAGTTTGGATGTGGAGCAACATGATGAGCAACACCGCTGCCAGCCTGCAGTTCGAGCGAACAACCGCTGACCTTGTTCATGGTAGCATTTCCTCCTTATAACTAGTAAATAGTGGCAATTCACGTAGTGGAGATGACAGCACAAACCGGACAATGCAGTCCGAGTTCCCAGGGTGATGAAATTCATGCGACAATGTCAACTGCGTGCTCTCTGTGGGGTCAATATATTTATGCGCCGGCGAATAGGAATTATTGTCGGATAATGAACATGGGAGTCTAAGAAGACTTACCAGATAGACCCTTGGTTCAATATCGATTGTGGTATTGGCTGGCCTTGACCACAGTATATCCAGGCCGTCAAGCTATTCGTACAGCTGAACACGATCCGCAACTTGACCATTCGATAGTGACTGAACGGCGACAATGGCTTTCACCAGTTCCGGGACGCTAATCCCATCGTTTCGGCAGGGAAGTCTTCGTTAAGGACCCAATTTATTTCGGGGCCCGTAAACGCTTCCATAGCTAGTCGACTTTCCCAGGTGACAAAGGTACCATGCGTCTAATAAGCTTTCATACCCGGCCGATGCATATTGTAGAGATCAGCTGCCGGGTTCGTGGTGGTGTCACAAGTGTGATGCGGACTTGGAACGGTGCGACTGTAACCGTGCCAATAAATCACAGGACAGTCTCCAAGAACCAAATGATATAATTACCTCTATTTACGTTGGGAGGGTACTGCGTTGGGTGCGCCGTGCATAGTTGACATTCAAGAAATGGGACGGTTGAAACAAAATTCTCACTGGCAATGTGCATATCAATGAAGTTAATATAGTAAGCCAAAACTGGCCTACGTATATTCCCGTTTAGCTCAGTTGGTAGAGCGCGTCACTAGTATTACGTAATGACGAGGTCAGTCGTTCAAATCGGCTAATGGGAATTGTCTTGTTTTTCTCGCTTCTCATGCAATCTTCAATTTTCAAGTTATCTCAACGTTGAACGTTCTAACTTCTTGTTAAGTTGTTTTGTTTTGAATGTTCCAACGTCGTAGCTTTTATACACTGCGTAAACTCTCGTCTACACGAGCGGTCTTATCTCAAGGTCCAACACCTTCATCTTCTCCTGGTCCTCAGTACTTTTTCCGACCAACTTGAGCGTTCGTATGGCAGCTCAGGCGGAAAATCTTGAACGACATTGGTTCTTTCTGACTCTGAACCCATTTTACGGCAATCCGGGCTGCAGTGAGTTTGTTACTACCATCCCGGCCTCTCAATGCAACTAACACACCGTGCGAGGCCTGTAGTATTTGGGTATTTATTTTCACAGCCATGCAGCTCGTTGCACGAGGTGTGAAGGTTCAGAGATTGTAAAACGGCATAATGTGACCCTTTTCGTCGCGACATTCAGCATCCTGTGAACTTTCCATCAGTGCTCTACGAGTACTCGAGCTGCTCCCAATGCGAAGACGCCGTGGAGGCTACAAGATGAGAACCACTGTTCTCGTTAAAGCTAGATTCTCCTGGCACTATCTATCTCCGAGAGTCGGGCCTTAGGTTATAGGAGGATCACAGGTCTGCGTTTCTCAAGGTCTGATGACGAACGGAAGCAACATTCCAAATGATGCACATATCACGGATCAACGTTTGAACCATAGGATACTATCCCTTGCACGCGAAAATGGAAATTCTCCACAAATCTAAACGCTCTTGGAAGACACATAAGCGTCTTGCTATTCAAAATCCTCAGGTATGATACCTTGCTAGCGTACCCCCAACCTTCATGTATCGACACTGCCATGAATTCTCTCTCAAAGGTCGATATTGCCGTCACTTTCGCGGCCATCGTCGCCATCTGCCTGCTCTATCTATACCAGCGTCGAAATCGTTTGCCATACCCACCAGGTCCGAGGGGCTTTCCTATCTTTGGAAACATTTTTGATATTCCCGAGAAACGCCAGTGGTTAACGTATGGCCGATGGTCACAGGAGTTCAGTGAGTCGACCTGAGCCTTCAAAAGCTGTGGCAACTCTACTGATATGCAAAATATTTGGATAGATTCGCCAATCCTTTATCTTCGCGTGCTTGGTACGCATATCATAGTTGTGAACGATCATGAGACTGCGCAGGACTTGTTCGAAAAGAGGTCGGATATCTACTCGGAGAGGTGAGTAGACTAGTTTTGAGCGGCTCATAAGATTGTAATAAGCTATCTATCAGGCCACGGATGCCGATGCTCAATGAAGCGTGCGTTTAGCTTATGCCGTCAGAGTCCTTGCGATATATTCAAATATACATCAATAGTGTCGGCTTCGGTTGGAATTTCGGCTTCACGGCGGATACGCAACACTGGAAGGTCTGTCGTCGTGAATTCGATTTGCGATTCCGCCAGATTGCTTCGAGGACCTTTCGTCCCCACCATGTGAAGATGACACACCAACTATTGAAGCGGTTCCTCGATACTCCGCAACATTTCATGAAGCATCTCCGATAGTACGTTGAAAGCTATCTTCTAGAGCCTGCTAGCATGCCCACGTTTGACTCAAATGGGTTATTCATAGTATGACAGGGTCATTGATTCTAGATATCAGTTATGGGATCAAAGTGAAACCGGAAGATGACGAATATATCGAATTCGCTGAGAAAGCCCAAGAGGGGATGGAAAAGTCTGGAGACACGGTGCGTTTTGATCAGTACAGATATTAATGAAATGGGCGTTGATGTAGGATTTGCCAAAAAGAACATCGTTGATATCATTCCGTGGGTTCTGAATCTACCCACTTGGCTTCCAGGTATGGGCTGGATGAAGCAGATCCTGATTTGGAGAAGCTGGGTGCGTACCGGTGTGACGGTCTCTCATTCGCATTTGATCTCACATCAATGTCGTTACAGTCGTTTAGAATGAGGGACGTACCATTTGAATGGGTAAAAGGCCAACTGGTATGGTTTGGCCTGTCGTCTTAGACTATTCCTAATTGTTGTGGTTGATAACAGGAAAAAGGAAACGCGAAGCCTTCTTTGACTACAGATCTACTTGACAAGTTCGAAGGACCGACTTCGGATAAAACTAAAAGAGAGTATTATATTAAGTCTATCGCAGCCAGTCTTTACTCAGGTTTTTTTTCACTCCCGTCGAGTACATCTGTTCTATACTGATGGTAGACTCTTTTAGCTGGTTCAGACACTGTATGCTTTCTTCTCTTTTGCATGGAGGGGATCACTGAATTGGGGTGCCGATCAGACGGTTTCTGGACTGAATACTCTGGTTCTTACAATGATGCTCTATCCGGACATACAAAGAAAAGCACACGCAGAGTTGGACCGTGTTGTCGGAAGTGATCGTTTGCCTGAGTTTGCGGACGAGAAAGACCTACCCTACATCACAGTGATCATCAAGTATGTCCATATCCCCTTCCATATCCGATTGGGAAATCTAACAGGGCAATGCTAGGGAGATCCTGAGATGGGCTGCCTTCGTTCCATTCGGTTAGCGTGGGGTTCTTTAGCAGTTGCACCGGTTGTTGACATATCTGAACACAGCCGTACCACACAAGACCAGTACAGAAAATGTCTACAAAGGGTATTATATTCCGAAAGGGGCTACGGTCCTGGGTAATTCGTGGTAAGTGGATCCTGCATGAATGCTACATCTTTCTTCTCACAATCTGTCATTTCAGGGCGATATTACATGACCCACAAATATACCCTGAGCCTGATGAATTTGATCCCGATCGGTTCCATTACACCAGACGGTAGACTAGATCCCAACGTGCCTAACCCAGAGACTGCTTTTGGTTATGGCCGAAGGATATGTCCTGTCAGTATTCCACACACCAGGATATCTCGGTCGACGACTTACAGACACTTCTTCATTTTTAGGGCCGTTTCATGGCCTTCGATTCTATGTGGATTGCAGCCGCCTGTCTTCTAGCGGTCTTTGACTTCAACAAACCTGTTGACAAAGATGGGGAAGAGATTGTCCCAACGGGGGACTTGTTCAACACAGGGCTTGTTTTGTGAGTCATTAAGCTCCTTCGCGTTCCCTGGCTTGTCCTTAATATATCGTATAGTCATCCTCTGCCATTTCAATGCGACATCAAGCCTCGCTCTGAACGGGCTATTTCACTTATTCATGGGAGTTTGGCGGACGAATATTGAGTCGATGTGCTGGACAGTTCGTGCTTCAAGTTTGTGAGGTATGCAGAAAGTGTCCTCATCTGGACAGGGTGTTCTACCAAAATCAGAATCAGTGGAAGCCATCCGCAGTACATCCTCCATCGCGAGTGATGTTCCTCCTCATCGTCCGCCCCCCACTGTACTACGGGCGGGTGCTCTCTCTTTTCTTTTTTTTTGAACTTGATATCAACGCTCGAGTGTGCAGCTCATTGGTGCCTATATAATGAATCCGAAAAATCCGAATGTGCCTGACTCTTTTACGCGAATGACGACCTCCATCCTTCATCAGCGCTGCGAGTGCAGACGGGGCGCCAAAATGTTATAGCCGGAAGTCAGCAGACCTCGATGAGCCTGGGACCTCATGCTCTTGCTGAAACATATGCATCCTCCTCAGTCGCAACATACTCAAAGCTACTCGAGACACTCCTAAGACAGAAAGAGACTAAAGTCTAGACTGGACACCCACACGATCTTGGCGTCGCTTTCTTTACGTCGACCGATCGCACTTCCGAGGCGAATGCGGGGAAAGAGAGTAGCCATCTGCACACAAACGCCCGCCGACTCCTCTCCGGCGATGATGGACGAAACGCATATATAGACCCAGGACATGAGACCGTTCTGCGCAGCTTCTTTGCTCAAAGCCAGCTCATCCACAGCTTAGGCTACCGAGGCAGGACGGCAATGCGGGCCAGTCTCAACATGCGACCGACTTTCATCTCAGTGTTGTGTCTCCTGTCTACCGTGCACGCTTTGCCACAGGCAGATGTGAGCACTGAAACGCCATCTATCACACTCTCGACCTCCATAGCCAGCCCAACGGTCCCTTTGACGAACACGATCCCGTCACAAGTCCCCTTGCCGCCCACTCAGGCTTGGTGTCCAAGTCAGATATTCTGCGCGGGCGAGGTGCGCCCTCCTTGTTTCTAAAACATTTCTAGAGTTGTCATTAATATCACATTCATTCAGCTCCTGCAAACTGTCAACCTCGCACAAGCCTATTCGGATCCCAAGACTTTCGTCGACAAGCCAACATCCAAAAGCGCCCAGCAAGTGACTTCCGATTTCCAGGCTATCTTCAACCCCAATACGACCGAGGGCTCTATCGTTAACTTCCTGGATGACGACTTCCGTGGGGAGGGCTTGGAGCTTGAAGCGGTCGCGTTGGCAAACTTTAACGCGAACCCCGCATTCTTGAACAACGTGACGGATCCTTTATTGAAGGCCTGGGCGCAAACTGTCAGCGGATACTGGATTCAATTGATTAGGTCGACAAATGATTCAGCTTTGTGTCCTGAGGGAGAGACTGGGCCGTGTGAAAGCACGCTCATCCCGTTGAACCACACCTTTGTCGTACCCGGTGGTCGCTTCAGAGAGCAATGTACGTGTTTGACGCGTGATTTTCAACGTTTCTCGTCTGATATTTGATAAATAGATTACTGGGATTCGTACTGGATCGTTCGGGGGTTGATCAAGTCCGAACTGCTAGATGTCGCCAATGCAACTCTTCAGAACTTTATGGATGAACTCGAGGACTTTGGGTTCATTCCCAACGGTGGTCGTATTTACTGTATGTTTACTCTCCATGCGCATATAGCCAACCTTCGCTTATGGTAGGATATAGACTTGAACCGCTCGCAACCCCCTTTATTTATTCGCGTGAGTTTGACTGCTTATTCGTCTTCGCGTCCTTCGTATAACGCGTAATTTAGATGTTGTCCGACTACATCGCAGCCAGCAACGATACGTCCATTTTGGCGCGTGCTCTCCCTCTTGCGGAGAAAGAGCTAGCGTGGTGGGCTACGAATCGCACGTCGACTATCACGAGTCCGTACACGAACAACAGTTACCCTATGGCCCGTTATGCAGCCGCCAATACAGCACCGCGCCCTGAGTCTTATCTTACTGGTGTGTACGATGCGCATATATTCGGTCTTCTTCGCACTCACATGCCCGCTTGCAGATTATCTGACGGCGAATGATCCCACCTTGACTACTCCACTCACTGATGACGAACGCGCGGATTTGTACTCCCAGCTTGCGTCCGGTGCTGAAAGTGGCTGGGATTATTCGTCGCGCTTCATCAGGGAGCCGATCGCTGGTGGTTCGAATAACACGAATGTTGCATTGAGGACGTTAAACATCAAAAACAACATCCCTGTTGACTTGAACAGTATCCTCTGTTAGTGGCAATCTGTGCACTCTCATACTCTGCGTAGAACTAATCGCATTGTGTACAGATCACGCGCATATAGTCTTGTCAGGGTTCTATTCCTCGCAAAACAACGCTTCCGCAGTGTCTACGCACAATCAAGCCGCGTCAACGATTCGGGCAGGTATCCTTGACCTCTTTTGGGATCCCTCCAAGTTGGCATTCTACGATTTTAACCTCACTTCCAATGCGCGCAACTCGATATTCACCGCGGCGACATTCTACCCACTGTGGAATGGCATCGTGCCTGATGAAGTTCTGAGCTCGTCAAACAACGCATTCGGATTCTTCTCTGCGGTGCATATGGTATTGAACAGGTACAACGGCACGTTCCCTGTTACATTCTTGGAGAGTGGACTGCAGTGGTATGTCCGATCATTTCTCACTATTGCTATTTCTCTGACAGCATATATATACGCAGGGACGCACCGAACGCTTGGCCCCCTCACCAACACATCATTCTCGAAGCCCTCAGCGCACTGCCGTCCAACGTGTCTAGCGGATCAGCCCCCTCACCGTCGAGCAGCCAATCTACTTTTGATCTTATCCCTTCAGGTCAGATTGGCGTCTCAGAGGATCAGCTCCCGGGCCAGCTTATCCTGGGGTCCGGAAATGCGACCAAGTCAGGTCCGAACGCTGATATCAATACGTTGAACGGGACGGTGGTGAATGGTGGTAATGCGACACAGGGGGAAGGTTGGGGGCAGGCCTTGCAGAGGGAATTGGCTAATAGGTACTTCGCGAGCGCGTTCTGCAGTTGGTGAGTGGAGACTATCTCGTCCAGTTGGATGGAAGTTACGAACTGATCATGCGGTGGCGCATAGGCATGCAACGGGTGGATCGATCCCTAATCTGCTTCCGAAGCTTTCGGACCAGGAGTTGAATCTCACACAGAGTGTCAACAACACGGGAAACGTATGTCTGGTACTTCGCATGTGCGATTACACCTTTTCTAACGCTATCCTCCCCTTTTCAGATGTTCGAGAAGTTCTCCATCTCTGATATTGATTCCGCAGGTCGAGGCGGTGAATACACTGTGCAGGCAAGTTATCCCCTCTTCGGAGATATCCATGTGCTATTGTTAACCCTTGACTGCGCTTTCAGGCTGGCTTCGGATGGACGAATGGTGTCGTCTTGATTGTTGCAGGCGAATACGGCAATGTTCTCGTTGCGCCCCAGTGCCCAGATGTTCTTGCTGAGAACAACGGGGCCAACGCTACCAGCGGCTCGACTACCGCGTCTTCAAGTGCTTCGCACGCCGGGCCTTCTGCGTTCATTTTAGCTGTCATATCACTCTTGGCCTTAGGTTCATTGCTTTGATGTCTATACGTGCATTCCGCGGAGTCAGGCGTATCGGGATGCTCTTTGTGCTAATGGACAGTCTTGACATCTTGTTCGGTGTAAAAGTAAAAGTATGGGGTGAGTGTTGTTGTGGATGGAATTTCTGTAAATGAAAAGATGAGTGACGATTTGAGAATATTAAACCAACCGAATAGTTGCGATCTGGTAGAGCTTGAAGCAGGAGACATCGCGGAGATGGTGTTCGGGATACACTTAGGTACGTCGACGTATTAAAAGTGCATGTGTGATCTAAGGTGGGATCTACCAATGCATGCATGGACACCATACTACGCGGATTGCGCAACGCAGTTCAAATGCGTGAACTCGAGAACATTAATGTAACTAGTCACGAGTAATCTGACGACAGCGAGAGCAAAGGCTGCTCTCCTGCGCTCCCATGATATACCACCCTTTTTCACCGCGAGCGACTCCTCGTACTTACTACTCACAGATCTCAGCCTGACTATACGACACATGCTTCGCAGATGCCTTTACCTTTTTCATTGCTCGTTTTTATGTCTGGCGTCTTCACGCGGAAAAGCTCTACACGAACTTTGGTCACTCCGAAATCGTCGCATGTTCCTCGCCCTCTAGTAATACTTGATGTACACCCTGCGGGAACGCCGGGAAGATGTATCCACATACGCAGCTCGGCCTTTGTCCGAGGAAACAACTTCATGACAATATTAATGAGGCTGTCCTCCAGCGTCTCCGATGTTGCCCACCACCTCGGGATAGCCTCGGGAGAGGAAGCAAACTTCAAAGTCAAAGCGTTCGATAACGAATTTGTGCACAAAGATAACAAGTTATATAAAATGACTCTTCTGACACGATTGACGTACCTGAGAATGAAGAAAGTGGTTCAGAACACAACACGAAAGGAAAAAAGAACAAATAAACGCAAAGAAAGCGCTGTGACACTCTCGAGCTTCACATATCACTCCTAGTACCAGCCTATCCCGAGCCTACCCCGAGGCTACATGGGCAACTCCATCTCATTAATGAGGCTCATCTGCCAGTGTCCTCCCGCGTCTCCGATATTGCTGCCTCGGACAAAGGCCGAGCTTCCGAGTCGTAGATAAATCAGCGTCCTCTGAATCCCGTCTGCATCTGATGTTGGCGCCAGTTCGTAGTACCATTTTTTGGTGTTGGCAGCCAGCTTTATTCATTCAATAACTCCAAGAATCAAGCCACCTCTACAATATCGTCATCCTGATAAAGGTAAACTTAAAGAAAGCGTGGACACACCTGCCTCCCCCCTTCCCGGCCTCAGGTACATATCTTTGATATGCAGACTTTCCTCGTCCTTTCCACAGTTTTTTACTGCTTCGCTGTGGCTCCCTTTTTGGCCCTCTCCCTTCTCTCAACACGTTCAATAGGGGGCAACAACAGCTGCTCTCCCACCGCGGACCCTCTCGCAGTCTTTGGTAGAGAGCCACTTGGATCCTCCTTGTGCCCTTCAGGAGATTCATGCTGCCCTGCAGGAAATTGTTGCCAGGATTATACCTGTTGCATGGACGGGTGAGCATTTTTTTTAAAGAATTTTATCGGAGGCTTAACGGTCAAACCTTTTCATTACAAGTTGGGCGTGCACAGCGGTTGGAGGAATCCGCGGATGTGGTCAGATTGGATCCGACTGCGACCTCAGTACCATCACCCCCATGTGCTCCAACGATACCCTCACTTGTGGCGACAATTTGCAGTGGTGCTGCGGTATGGGCCTATATTACCTACTCATTCAAATTGTTATCGACCGACCAGGTCCCATGTAGGAATCACAGACAATTGTGGTACGCCAGAAGACGTACCTGTTTGTATCTCGAACAACGTCTCCGCGACAGCTCCTGTCGCAAGCTCAACTACGTCGCATCTACTCGGTTAGCTTATATCTCCCACTCTTCCCAAGTTCTCACTCACCTTGTCCTTTACAAACCTAGTTCCATCTTCAACAACACCCGTTTGAGCCTTACAAGCCAAACTCCGTTGACTGGCACCTTAACACCCAGCGCACGCTCAGGTCAGACCATTACTGAGCTATCTGCATTTCACTCACATCGTTCAATGTAGTCATCACGACCACACCACCGGCAAGCACCGCGCCCCCGCGTCCCTCCACTGACACCACGACCACAACATTTCCAGGTTGATTTTATCCATTATGCAACGTGTATCCCTCTCTTACCGATATGGTTCTTCGTAGCATCTGGGTCGCCGTCTTCTCCTAATTTGAACGGCGGTACCACCAGTAATATGACACTGCTCTGGAAGTTGCTTGTCACCCTCTTACTCACCGTCCTCTCCGGCACCATCGTTGTCAAATTCCGATTCCACAAGGTGTTGTGTACTTGTGTAACGTCGCAGCCCGGTATGGGCTCGGAGAGCGACACCGACCACGACAGTGACCGTAGTGGGTACGATCATGGTGACGTCGAACAAGGCATGAACGAATACGAGCTGAGACCGCGGTGACATAAACCAAGGTCTACGTAATGAACACAAGAAGTAGCGCAATAATAGAAAGGATGAGATCTCACTGTAGTATATACCCGCCACTGTTATACTAGTATAGTAGAATGTAGAACGTGATTGATAAGGTCGAAAAGTGGATTGGATACTGGCCGGTATTGGGATTGATCCGTCAGAGGCGTTGGAAGGCAGTGTGCTGAGAGTCTCAACATGGATGACGTGTTGATAAAGAGGTTAAGGATTTGGTCTGTGCATATGCCATCAGAGAAACAGCGATAATGAAAAACAATGGGACAAACCGTCGTAACCCGCCCTCCAAGAAAGTTGGAGGAAACGTGTCGTTGTAACCGTCCATGATGATGATGATGTTTATTGCAGAGAAGAATCCGGATGCTTTATTTGACGACTCGAAGCTCGGAACTTCATCGGGCACGATGCCATTCCACAGCAAATGGAACGTCGCCGCGGTGAACAGTCACAGCGAATCCCTGGTAAAACCGGTCAAAGCCATGGCACGCGAGGATAGTCATGTGGGTAGACGCTGTGAAAACGTTGAACGACGCCGAGTGAATCCTACATACCCATTATGCGCACATACACAGTTGTCTGTAAAAGCGCATACTAGACTGTGCGCAATGCCGTTGGTGAGGATAATATTGCCCATATTCCGCCGGACAATTCGCCGCGGCAGTGACGTTCGCGGCTCCGATCAAAAGTTTGAGACTTATAGTATCTTGAAGATCTCAGCGCGACTGCGGCCGTCGCGCAGTCTGAAAATAACGTAAGAAGTAATTCCCGAATCCAAGAGCATGCATCAAATCAGAGCGAGCGAGAGAGCCAGTGCCAAACGATCGTTATTGATCGGCTAGCCTCACATAGTAGTAATCCTGGTACGCTATGCCACTAGGTATGATACCTGCCTGCCAGGTGCCCTCGACTGGGAGCCTCGGGCCTCGAGGTAAGAAGTTTCTGGAATCATGTGGTACCAACCAAACATTCAGTTATGTGCTGAAAGTGAGCGTAACTTCCCTTATCTGCAGTTTCACGCTGCGGTCTGATACCCACTCGAACCTGACATGCTCCAGCGTTTCCAAAATCGTCATGACCCCTACAACTAAGCGCATAAGTAGTGCTCTGATTATTATACATTGCAGCTCACCGTCTTCTCCTATATTGAAATTGAAGGTTTTGTATGGATCTGATCCTCCATGTCCTTGGCGAGGCGGAGCGCCAGGATTGAAGAAACTAGTGAAGCTGGAACCGACCTTCCACACTAGCACCATGCACTCATCCAACGACAAAGTGACAAGACGTCGACCATCAGGAGAGAAGCTACATGCAGTTGTTCGTTTCTTGTGACCTTCTAACACGTAAAGACGTGTCGCCGTCTTCAGGTCGTACATCACGAGGGCACCTTCGCTGGTACCCACTGCCAGGCGTTGGGTAGGGCCATGAAAATCGACGGTAGGATAGCTAGATGCGAGGTAGTGAATGAGTAAGGAAGCATCGGAAAGATCAATGGACGCACGTGTCGACAACGTGTCCAAGGATTTCAGTAGCTGAATCTAGCACAGCTTCGCGGCTAGCATTGGAATTTGGATCTAGTGATTTTACGACAGCTTCTACCAAACGCGGCAGATTGCTGTAGAGAGCGAGAGGTTTCTGTAATCAACGCGCTTAGTTCTTCACTCGGATGTCGATCGAGATAGTGCATACCTTGTGGATTAAAAATATGACTAGTTGCATTACAGACTTGCGGTGCTGCACGCTCTTCGGCTGCAGTATATCCATGGATAGAGTTGTCATGAACAATGGTGTATTGCTCGAGGCTATCTGTAGAATCGCCGTCCGTGCTTGTTGGCCTACGTTCTGGAGCGAAATTGCTTCTTTACGGGTAGACGTTGCAAGGGTAAACAACGCTCTCAAAATCTCGACCGCGTCCACGTATTGCTGCCATATGGGAAATCCTCTTGAGCACAGGTCAATTCCTAAAGCTCGATGAGGCGAGAGTTCGTCATGGAGATAAAGTGCGATGGACTTTGAGATGTCCGTGAGGTGACTTTCAATCGCAGGTTAGTAGGTACTAATGCCACTAGATAGAGACACAGAAGAACCAACTTGGTTTGAAGTAGCATATATTTCTCCACTGCTATAAGACCGCATATGAACAGTGCCATTGCGCTATGAGTGGTATCCTTGGTAGCTTCGGGCTGAAGGGATGGAACTACCGCAGGTTAATATGGATTACACGCAATAGCACATCTAAAAAGTAAACTCACGGTGACCTTGCCAGCTATCAACGAGTTGTATGATTTCATCGTCAAGAAGTCGTGATATACCAGCCTCGAATTGAAGTCGAGATGCGCTACGAATCTCGGGAACTGTTGAGGTGATTGATTGGTCGGTTATAATTATTGTAAAATCCACTTTGAGGCGAACCTTTTGCTTCTAGCCACTGCCATGCTAAGACTGCAAGGCTGGGTCCCTTATATGTGGGACCGACCACTTGAGCCAAAGATGTCGTGTAAAATACGGATACAGTGCGTGCGTCACCTGCTCCTTCTTGAGAAGATTGCAAGTCAGTAACAATACACGTGGAACGAGATAGTGAGGTCACCTTCATGATGTATCAACGCGTCCAGTAGTGCCACTATTGATGATGCTCGAGCTGCAGAGACCTCAGGAGAAATTATCCATGGTCCTCTAGCACCTTCTTCAATGAAGTATGTCGTCGAACCGTGGCTTTTGGGCTTGTTAGCGAGGATGTATACCTTTGTCTAATCCACTCACCGAGATATGCCTACAGACGCATTAGGTCGCTCGATCCCAAGCTTCTCGTAGCATAGTCGATCGATTTCCTCATTCAAGGAAAAGGTCAACAACACGGACAACGCAGACCGGATGAGGTCTCGCTTCACAGAAGTTGTTGAGCCCGTCGATATTTCAGAATGTCTGGCCGCTGGAAGCAGCGCATTAGTACCCAGATCCAGTAGAAAAGCCTCTAAATCAAGCGTAATCGTGGCGGCTAAGGCAAAATGTCAGTAGCATATTTCCTTTGGAACGACTGTCTTATCTACCAGCATCGATCCCTTGCTCGAAGGCAGGAAGTGCAGTAAGCATCTTTGACGCGGGCGTGCTTGTTAATCCAACTGGCCTGCAGACATGGGATCAGCGAGGAAGATTGGGAGGAATGCCAAATTACCATGCGGACCACCCGCCTTGTTTGAGCATCTCGTCTGCTTTCTCTGTGCTCATGGACCTCCAGAACTCTCTCGTCTTGACATCCCAAAGTCGAACTCTATGATCTGCATAATAAAGCAGCAGATTATCCTCTCCGAGAGAGATACGGATGAGAGGTGCCGCTGATGCAGGCACTAGATGTAAACTACCGAAGAGGTCACACATCAAGGTTGAATAGATGAGTAGTAGAAAGACGTACAACTGATTCCCATCGATCGCAATGATGGCAATAGTCCCGTCTCGAGATATGCAGAACGTACAACCCCGTAGACGTCCTTGGGGAATATATATAACTTCAGCAAGAGGCTCCAGGAATATTGTCCAGCGTGCCAACAATTGCAGAGAGCTACGTGTATGAGCGAACATCGTTCTTGGTCCATCATGAGACGTTTTAACTCACTCGTATGACCATATTGCAATGGCACCATCATCAGAACCCCCAATTATTCGACGTTCACCCGTCTTCTCGTTCGTTACTAGGTGCATGCTGGTAATATATCCAGCAAGAGGGAGATCCGAAATTTTGTCCGGCGTTCTTCGCGTTTTGCCCTGGACCAGTTCGCTGAAGGACGAGTGGGCTATTAAGCCGTCGCCTGGTTGCACCATGTTAGTAAGCGAGGCTATGCGAGAGAGCGATTTCTGACGTACTATATCCTAGGACAATATGGCTTAATTCGATTGGTAAAATAGAGGTTAATCTAGGCGAGGAACTTGACCCTTTCTGGACGTCGTTCGCTCGTGCTTTCCATAGCATACATGGCGGGATATTGGTCTCCAAACTGACGTACTCCAGTCGCTTTCGGCCGTGCTTCGTCCGTATAGACAAGATGCCTCCAAGAGCACTGACAGTGGGATAGTCTGATGCAAGGAAGGTGATGGATCGTATGAGCTTTGACCTAAGATAAGCTGAGATGACGAGGTTGAACGATTATTCATTAAAGGTACCAACTGAAGGATTAAAACACCATTCTGCGCCTTGGGAGCAGTATTGTCAGGATCGGTTTCAAAGAGGCTATAAACATCAGCACGATCCTAACCGAACGAATGAGCAGCTTTCTTGACTGATCCTACAAGTAATCTTACGCACCACGAATAAGACCGTAAAGTTGTCATTTCCGCCCCAGCGAACATCACGAATTCCATTAAGAGGCATAGAGAGTTCAATACGCGCAGACACTTCACCCAGATCGAAGATCTGAATAAACTTTAGGTTGTTGTAGACAGAAGCTGCTAAGCACTCACTAATAGTTCCCGATTAGACCAAACGAAAGCATACGGGACATTTCCGCGGTAGAAACAGCGAACAGCCGAAATTGGGCTATTCAGTGCAACAGATCGAAGGTCAATAAGTTCATTTAACCGGATGATTCCATCGTCCTCGTCTACTTCTGCCTCGAGGTCGTCTGATGACTTCAGGCCTTTCATAGCAGTTTTGAAAGGATTGGGAAGGGGTAGATGTACATTTGAGCTCGAACGACTTGTGAGGCTTTGCGGAGTTGGAGGGTTGATCATAATGCTAAGTTTCTGCCTGATGAAGTGCCGAGACGAGTTTATGTGAAGCAGGGCGAGCTGCCCTAGAATTCTGGTTATTGTCATCCGTGTATGTGCAGTGTTAACTCACCATCATTCTCGGCGATTAGCTCTACGCTTTCAGCATATCCATCCAAAGACCAGTCACCCATTTTCTTGAGCATTATGCCATCAGGTCCACCTTCGCGTGAAACTTGAACCTGGAACGCAACAATGCGAGTCTCCTCCTCACAATCGGCCTCATTCGACTCGAGAGACTGTAAGGTAGATGTGGTCGCTTTGGGGGATGCACAGGCCAGTAGCAGAAAGCCCTGCTATATCAGACAGGATAAACACGGGAATCTTAGTAACATTGTCATGACATACATCTGCAATGGATGCAACATGGAGAGATTTCCACTTCCATATCACAGGCAGCTTCGAGTTGGCCTTAGTTCCAGGCGGTGGTGAGAAGTGACCATCTTCAACGTTAGCCGCAGCGAGACATGTACCATCCTGTGTTGAATATACTTCAATGTACCTGGCATAAGTTCAATTCAGCCTATCTGAGACTTCGGATGTCTTAACATACCCTGATTGATGTAAACAAACTATCATATGCCGAGCTTCAAGGGCTTTCATGGCAGTGATAATCTCGGATGGTCCGCATCTTGGTGGGACGGTATGACATATCAAGGACCATAAAGAGGGGTCAGATATCTCAGGGTAGGGGACGAAGGGAGCTGCAGTAGGTGAGGAAGGGCTTGACAGGGATTCTGTAGAGGATGCACGCGACCTGGCGAAAGATGGAAACTCTTTGGAGCCTAAGTCCGATATGGATTGTGCAGCTGAGGGAGATGTTGAGGTTCCAGGGGATTTCTCGGGAATAAGAGTTATTTCCACCCCTGGGCCCAGTGAATCTACCACATTCTTGTCCTTCACACCTCTCCGTTTGATCAGGCCCTTTAGCTTCTCCTGCTCGTCCTCAAAGTCTACATAATTCTTGGGAGCTTCCACCTGTTCAGCAGATACTGATGATACAACGCGAGACTTTGTCAGTTGGAAGGGGGAAAATGTGGACTTCGTGGAAGCGGGGGATGACGACCTTGGAGTGCGAAGTTTGAGTTGACTCAGATGCCGTGAACTGAGTGCACTTGCCAAACGGCCGGCATCTGAGGATCCTGCCCTCCTCGATAGAGATCCAGTAGAGCTACGTCTTGGAAGAGATGTTGTGTTCACAGATCGAAAGAAATACAGGCTACCGTCTTCACATCCGACAGCAGCACCATCAGGTATTCGCTGGAGATCATCAAGGGTTGAGCCGACCTGCCAAGGCAGTAGAAACGATGGAATAGCCTGACAGAGACTTGTGACAATGTCACTGCGTGGATTCTCAGTGAATGTAAAAGATAGGGCCGGGTTCATACTACTTGGTCGTCGGCGGAGGGAAGAGGCGAGCAAGCGCTCTAGCACAATATCGGTTCGCACAACTTTGGTTCAAGCAGAGTCTTACTCTCATGAACCTCACATGCATTTCACGATGTTCCTCTTTCAGTGACCTACGAAAGTTCCAGTCCTCGCAGAAATTCATGCCAGGCGGTCCTCGGGATTTCTGAAATACCAGGCTCGGATACAATTCCCATCGTTCGGTCCATGTCCCTCCGATATCTCACCCCAGTTCGCATAATTAGTATGTGAACTCCATTGTCTATTCGGGCTTAGAGCCAGTCATGTTACAGGCATCACATCTTTGGGTATATTCTGGTACAATTGGACCTTTCTATTTTCTAAATTCACCGCTCATCATGACATTTTGAATAGAACATAACGCCGCCGCTCCCGCTCGGAAGCTTCCCAAGCTGAGAGAGCGGTCGCAAACTGCAGTCTTCTACGTTAGCCGTCAATGTTCTTCAGTGCGCTCTAAAACCGCAACATAATATTATGGAGTGCATGGAGAACTTCAGCCCTACGCAGACATCGATTACTTCCCCTTTTCTCCTTTCAAACCGCTTGTTTTATGAGTCGTTGCACTCATGGCAGTGGTAGCCCGACAAGGATCCCCCAGTGAGGTCGCTACGGCCGTCACAGGCTCATCCCATGTTGCCGTTTCTACAGCTGTAGGAATGGTATTGGGTATATGTGCGTATCCTCCTGCAGTCCACCGAATGATTATAGACTTCTGATATCGCTTCGTTTTGGCAGTATGTCTGTTTACGATAGTCGTTTCTTACCAATTCATACCGAGGAAACGCAAACCATCACCCCAACTCCGTGCTCTCGCACCTCCTGCTGCTAAACCCCTTCCGCTCATTACTCGAATTCGCACACGCTGCACAACATTCTTTCAATCGATACGATCAAAGCTTCGTGGCAATAACCCCGCTAATCAAGAGCCTTCAAGGCGCACACATCGCACTATGCGCTCGTTGTACCTCACTCCGAAGGGCACATCAGAGCGAGATAACGTACGGAGCAAATTTGCGAGTACCCTTCGTCTCAATCTCAACTTCCCAACCTCAGACTTCCTTTCGCCGACTTCGTCCCCTCATACTCCTAAGCGCACGCGCTTCTACGAGCGCCTCGGTGACGAGGGAGACGAGTCGCATGCTCGTCTGCTAAAGCCAGACATAGCTTTAATTTCTCCTTGGTCCCCATCCGAAGATGCCTTCTGGCCATCCACACCCACTCCGAGCTTTCGCTCTAAAGGCTCAGAACCCAGAACCCCTCCGCCGCTCTACCCACCGCCGCCAGTATACGTCAACGGAACGCCCGTCAGAGCTGGTTTTGGACAAGCGGGTGGAATACCCGAGACACCGACTAAGAAGGGATTTGGGAGCGACTCTGTTCTCACTTCTCCGACATTGGTTGATGAATATGAAGAAATCGACATTGACGGGGCCGGGACGAAGTCTCTGATTGATGAGATCCAGCAAGTGCTGGAGTATACCCGAGATTGGGCCAAGGAGGACGAGCAAGTGAGTAGTTTTGTAATTGCGGATGACGATGAAGCAGACAATGAGGGCGGTAGTATCTATAGCGAACCTATGTAATACTATTTTATTCGTATGTACCCAACGCAACTAGCGGAGTCCGGACTTGGATCCAAAGCCACATGTACAGCACTAGCGTTTGTTGTACTCATACCATGTACATGTAACATAGTATATGGAAATGCTTGAATAAATGTTAGAGCGTCTTGCGTGCCACAAGAAAACCCGCATCGATAAAATAACTTTTGTATAACCTCAGATCCACCTCGATCTCACCCTTTGTAAGCTTTATTAGCATGCCATACCCGGTCCGCCTGGCATGCTAACTTAGCATGCTTCCCCCAAATCTCACATACCTCAGGTAAAACTCTCGAAAGCTCTGACCTTGATATATTAAGAAAACCTCAGATAACTATCACTGGATATCTGTGGGGATTTTTGGCTAGAATAAAACTTATAAATAAGTTGAAAAGAATATAAACTTTATTCATAATTTTCAATATAGAATTCTGGTAAAAATTCAGAAAGAATTCCTAGTTTTATCTGATGATATTTTGTGACAAATCTAAGATATTTTTGACTCAAAATATGCTTTAAATTTTGTCTATACTTTTCTTGTGCAAAATGTTTGTAAAAACTAAAGGAAATCTGATCAAAACATCACTTTTATAGATTTTGCTAAAGTTGTAATAAGATTTTAAGGTAGAAAAGCTAAG